>JAFVLL020025723.1:0-11958 GCA_021397915.2 Tor tambroides | reverse complement strand
TAGAGAAAAAGCACTGATGCTCACATCACCAGTATTGTAAAAAGTCATTGTTGCACCCCAGTCACCCATATCCAAACAACAAGTTATCAGTCAAACACTATGACTATTTAATTCATTTTAGTATACAGAACAATTAGAATTCATTACAAAAATCCAATTACTATGATTATTAAATAAGGTACTATAAAAGATTTTTGTAACTGTATAACTAACCATATTACTATATTAGCATTATATCGACCCGTTTTTTGTATATAAAACACAGATAAAGTAACTAGGGCAGCTTAGTAAGCAAAGTAAGCATTTTCTGTCTACCAACAGTGGCAATGAAAATGCTCTGGTGTTTGTAGTGGTGGGTTGATTCAGTCAGTGAAAAGAAATCATTTGTATTCATCAGTCCCTCATCACATGAGTCTGAACTCTCCCACTCAACACACTGCCAGTGTGGCTTCATACAATATCCCACTGTCCACTGTCCTGCTCTGCTGTCCTCTGACAAGGTCATTCAGTAATGTAGCCTCTACGTTCAGATAGATAGATAGATAGACTCCATATGAGTGTGTGTTCTTTGTGTTTTTCCTCGGTGTTTAGCGCTGTTGTGTTTGGCTCTGCAATGCGCAGTCCTGTCATTCAAATCAGCGCAAGAAAAATATCTTTCATAACTTCCCCTCCTACAACCTTATTTTAAAGCACCACCAGAGAGAGAAATGTATGACCCATTTACAGAATCTGCGTCAACACCAGGAGCATGACAGTATCCTGCTGTGATCAGAAATGCAACTCGCTATCACATAAATCCATAAACAAAGAAAACATGAATCTACACATGAACATGTATTACCCACAGTCATATTGCCTGACAGTTTATTTTAAACGTGGTGACTCAATAGCTGTTGAATTTTCACACCAGAATTGAAATATCCTTCATTTTGCACTGAACAAATATGCTTTTATTCATAATCAATTTTAAACCATTTACATATTTTTAGTTTTAAAACACAGTTGTAAAATTATTCATTATTATTTTTCCATCGGTCTATTATCCCATTAATTATTATATTATTATGAATATTATTATAACTCATTTACAGAAAGATAAGGAACATTCATTAAGTAATAAATGTGGTCAAATTTGATTTAATGTATGACCATGATGTTGCAACATTTTATAAAGATTAAACTTGTTTGACATAGAGTCTGAATTCTCTGATAGGAAAAGCCATGTTCAAAGCAAAGTCATTTTTGTCTTTTTTTTGGTTTGTTTTTTGCATGTGCATGACAAACATGTACCCGTTCAAAAGGTTTCTGTCCAACTGTAGGTTTGCTAAAACCTAAACCAAACGTTTTACGAACATTGCAATTTTATCTGATTTTGTTTGCATTACACAAAAACATTACAGTGATGTTTCAAGGCTAATTAAAGAAAAGCTGTAATTTTCAGTACATTTATGCAACACATTATTCTGGTTATACAGTGAAATGTTGTAGAATCATTGTGATTGTTCACCCTTGGTCTTCTCTAAGCACCAGCTCACAGGCACCTGCACTATTATGGCATGATTTTGTCTTTCTCATCACAGCCTAAAAAGCATTATCAACTACAAATATTAAGTGGACGACCCCACATGCAGAGAGAATCTCAATTTAAACTGATGAAATACAGTAACCCAATCCACATCATGTCTCCTTCGTGCATCATTTGTGGCCTTATAGATTTCATATAAATAATGCACACTATCCACATGCAAGCTGTATGATAAGAAAGTTGTGCTGATACTTACAGACAAGTGTGTCCAAAGTGCTAAAGTGAAGAAAACACACAAGCGCACTCATCACATTGCGTGCTGTAAGATCCTTTCTGCTGGGTGCTTGTGTGACTGGGCCTGGAGCCAGTCTCTGCTATGCCACTGTTGTCTCTCGGTCTCTCTCACTCTCTCTAAAAGAACGTTTGCTCTGCTGGTGAGTTCTCTCTCTTCACTATTGCTTTCTGTTCTCCAAGGTCAGATAAAAGACAATCCCCCTCCCCATCATTCGCACATTGTGTCTGTGAATGCATTTGACACCTCCATATTGGAGATGATGAAACCCTCAGCAGCCTTTTAATGAACTATGCGCACATCTTAGTAATTGTCCTTCGGAGGTAGATTAACCCACACTTTGGGCTAAGACACTTACCAGACGGGATTACAGGAAAGGGTGACAAAGGAGAATGAGAGGACAAAGCATGATGTCTGTCTGATGATCAGGTATACCAAAACAAGCAAAATCAAGAGAATTAACCTATAGAAGTATATTTGTGTTAAGCCAAACATTTTGACTTGGACACATCTGAAATAATTAACCAGTGTGCACTAAACTTGCAGAAAATTCCTAGATTTCTACTTCAGAGCACCAATTTTAGCCTAACAGAAGATGTCTGTGACAAACTGTCATGGAGCAAAAGTTAAAGGAAATACAATATTATGTCAGCCACTTCATATTTGAACTGCACAAACAATATCTGTACAATACAAAGTTATAAATGTATAAAATATTTTTATTTATATATTTAGATTTAAATTACTTTTTAGATTTATTATTATTGTCATGTACCATTACTGTTTATTTTTTTCTGTGACTTTTTGATGCATCATACATGGCAATAAAATATTAAATTATTGAATGGATGTTGTCGCCCTCTAGTGACCAAGATCAGAAAGACATTGAGATGCTCGGAAAATTTAATGATAAAAGCAGCCGAGATGATTCTCTTGCATCTGACTTTTTTTCTAAGTGTAAAATGCATTTTTATATATATATATATATATATATATATATATATATATATATATATAAAAAGGAAAATAGCACACACGCAGTAGGTGCTATTTTAAAATGTAAAATTTACCTTTGTTTTCAGAGGTTCTCTGTAGAACTGGCCACAGTTTGGATGTTTTCCTCTTTAGAATATAGAAAAAAATACATATATGCATTTATCAGGAAACACATTCATAATAATAATAATAATAATAAAACAATTAAATGAAACGTTCTGTCAGTCTCGTGTCGTTTTGTGGAACACAAATCTTTTATATGCAATATAAATGGTAAATGAAGGTGTCAACCTCAAAGTGACGCAAAACCACTATGAAAAGTATTTTAATGCAAATGTTCATTCGGATCTTTTCAGTCAGTCAGTCAGATTAATTTACAAATTCGCACAAATCGAACGGATCTGTTTCTCGACTACTATTATGAGTAACGACCTGTTCCTTCCGCAAAGCTATCATATACATGCACACGAGTCGTTTGGACTAACTTTCTGATTATTTTGTGTCTTGTTTGGGCTTGACATCCACAAGTACCTCAAAGACCTACCCGGACATGCTTCTCCAGACCAGCAGGAGTCAGTGCCGTTCCTTACCCCGCAGTGCCACACAAACGAAGAATCTCCACCTTGACAACTTCCTGTAGAGCAGAAACATGTGAGAAAACGTGCCTTATTGCTACTGCACTGTTTACAGACGTTCGTATGACAAGATCTTTAATGCTATTGCGACTTGTATATAACAATATCTGCTACAGTCAGTGATCAACAGTGCTGTTTTTAGAGACGTTTGCTGGCTGTGAAGAGCAGTCGAGCTGAACTCGTGTTGAAAATGCCCGCAGTCACTTTATTTGTCAGGAGATTACCTGCAACAGCCACTAATGAAAATCTGGCTGAGGTTTTCTCTGAAATAGGACCGCTGAAGAATTGCTTTGTTGTCAGGGACAGAGGTAAGATTTAACGATTGAAATCACTACGTTTTAAAATGTAGGGGTTTGAGTTTTTTATTGGATCAGTTTTTAATGGAACAAACAAATGTGTTTTCTACAACAGTTAGTGAAAATATGTGTTTTATTCTTGGGCGTATTTGTGACAAAAAAAAAAAAAAAAAAAAGATCAGTAATACCAAATGACATCTCTCTCTCTCTCTCTCTCTCTCTCTCTCTCTCTCTCCCTAAAACAGTGCAAAAATCAGGGTGTTTCACCTCTAGGCCCTTTCTGACACTTTTTAATAACCTAGTGCCTAATTACTTGTCAAATAGTGGGCTTGGACAGTTTGTATAAGAAATTGAGTAAAAAATAAATATTTAATATGAATATAAATATAAATAAATAGAATAAACTTTGAAATTGTGTGTTATACTCTTTGTTTAGATGAATCTCTGGCACAAGGGTCATAAATATAAAACTTACAAATAAAGGGCATTTAAAAACAACTGAAAGCATGATAAAATGTTTTGTTATATTGTGGTTTTAATATAGAAAAAAAATAAAATAAATTAAAATCAAATCTCTGAGGCATAAAAGTGTCTGTAGTTAAAGAAAAGCCCAACAATACTCTTAAAAAAAAAAAAAAGTTGAGGATCAGTAAGAGTTCACAATGGTTTTGAAAGAAGTCACTTATGCTTTCTTTGATCAAAGTAAAACAGTAATATTGTGAAATACTGCAATTTTGAAATAACTTTTCTATTTCAATATATTTTAAAATGTAATTTATTCTTGTAATGCAAAACTGAATTTTCAGCACCATTACTCCAGCTTTCAGTGTCACATGATCCTTCAGAAATCTTAAGAAACATTTCTTTTTAGTATCAGTGCTGAAAACAGTTGTACGGTTTAATATCTTTGTGGAAACCATAATACAATAAATTTTTCCTCCTTTGAATAGAAAGTTCAGTAAACAGCATTGATTTGAAATAGAAAGGTTTTGTAACATAATAAATGCCTTTGTCACTTTTGATCAATTTCATGAATTCTAGCTGAATAAAAATATGAATTTCTTAAATAAGCAAACTTTAGAACTAGTGCTGTTAAACGATTAATCGCGATTAATCGCATCCAAAATAAAAGTTTTTGTTTACATAATATATATTTGTGTACTGTGTATATTTATTATGTATATATAAATACACACTCATACAGTATATATTTTGAAAATATTTACATGTATTTACATGTATATTTTTATATTTACATGTAAATATTTTCAAAATATATACTGTATGAGTGTGTATTTATATATACATAATAAATATACACAGTACACAAATATATATTATGTAAACAAAAACTTTTATTTTGGATGCGATTAATTGTTTAACAGCACTATTTAGAACGGTAGTGTACATCAACTACTCTTTTTCGACCCTCGAGAAGAAAAATTTATCACAAATGGAATTTTGTCAAATGAAATGTATAGGTCTGAATTTCCTTTGTTAGTGGTGTCTTGATTTAATAGAAATGTTAATGTGTGCTGTTTGCAGAGACAGAAAAATGCCGTGGCTTTGGATATGTTACATTCTCAATGGAAGATGATGCACAACGGGCCATAAAAGAAGTCCGAGAGTTTGAAGGCGAGAAGATATTTGTAACTGTGGCCAAGAAAAAACCTGATGATAAGAAAAAGAAGAAGAAAGTGAAAACAGAAGGAGGTTAGATGTTTATGCTTATATTTTACTCCTGGATTGTTTTTAAAACTCTTTTTTTGGTCTGTAAGAAATGAGTCTGAACTGTTCATGCAGATTCAGAAGATAAAAAGAAACCAAAGAGTGAACCAACAGAAACCAAAAGTCCTGCAAAGAGTACAGGACTAAAGAAGAACAAACTGAAATCTCGACTGATCATTAGAAATCTAAGTTTTAAGGTAAGCTGACTAAATACTGTTGTTGTATAAAGGACAAACGCTTAGTTTTGACTTGACGTGATATCGGCAAATGCACTGATGCGCTTTATGTGCAGTGTGGAGAAGATGATTTGAAACAGATCTTCTCCGAGTTTGGAACAGTGATTGAGGCCAAGATTCCCTTAAAACCAGGTAAATGTTTGACCAACAAGTGCATCTGACTGTTTTTAAGCATTTCTTAGGCTCCATTTGCCTGGTATTTTTTTTTTTTTTATAAGGCCATCCGCCTCATTTTGATGCCATTATGTTTGTGCAGATGGAAAGAAGCGAGGTTTTGCATTTGTGCAGTTTAAGAACATGGCAGAAGCTGGAAAAGCTCTGGCTGCGATGAACCTGAAGAAGATCAAAGGTGAGTCTTCCCTTAACACTGAAGACTTCTGAAACTTCAGCTTTCCATCACAGAAATGAATTACATTTTAAAATGTATTAAAATAGAAAGCAGATTATAAATGTTTTGCAATATTACTGTTATAATGTATCTTAAAGAAATTTAGCCTATAAGAGACATTCAAGGAGACTCTATAAGAGACTCATTCAAAATCACTTATTTTCCAAACTTTTGAATAGTAGTGTATATTGACACTTCTAGTTGAACTTTTAGTATGATAACATGTTTTATTCCTTTCTCACAGACAGACAGGTGGCTGTGGACTGGGCCATTTCAAAAGACAAGTATCTCGCCACGCAATCAGCTGTAGTGGCTGGTAATGTGTATTTTCATTTTAACTCCGTAAGCATCATTTATTAATGTGGATGTTGTTGTAAAAAGCTTTGAAAGTGCATCTACCCTCTAGGCTTTGTAGTGAAGTGTATCTGGATTTCTTGTAGGAGCTGTCAAAGAAGAGAATGTGAATACTAAAGGTGCAGGAGCTGATGGGAATGAAGGTGCCAAGAAAAAGTAAGTGCAGGACGTGCAACAGATCTGATGTGTGTAAAGGTGAATTCCTTGAATTTAAGATAAGGTCTGTTTTGTGTTTAGGTCCACATCACAGGAAGACAAGGATGACTCGGAATCAGAAGAAGAGGAGGCATCTGAGGATGATGATGATGACGAAGCCAATAGTAGTGAAGAGGATGATGCAGAAAATGACTCTGAATCTCAGCAGACAGACAGTGATGCCAGTGAACCTGAAGACGAGGATGAAAAAGACGACGACGATGATGATGATGATGATGACTCCGACGATGATGACACTGAGGGAAAAAGTAACTATATTATTTATTTATTTATAGCGGTGTTATTTTATTATGACTGATATACTATATTGTGTTGTTTTAGTATGATTGACATTGTAGTTTTCATGTACATTTAGAATTAAATTATATTTTCTGTTTTCACTTTATTTTAAGGTTTTAACCATTTTTTTGGTTATTTGTTATTTTTTTAATGTCTGTAAATGACTCTCTGTAAATCTCCTTCCTCAGCTCCTCCAAAGAAGAAGAGAGACCCTCTTCCTTCAGATGTGAATGAGGGAAGAACCATCTTCATCAGGTGAGAATCATATAAGGAACTTCTCTTGTTGTATTTATAATCAATAACAGTTAGTCAAATATTTTACCTGTAACTAAACAGCGGTCCTGTCTATAAACAGTTGTTTTAAATAGGAATCCATATTTTTATTGACATATCTTCAATTTGGGTCCTGTCAGAAATCTGGCTTTTGACACAGATGAAGAGGGTTTGGAAGAAGTGTTGTTGCAGTTTGGTGAGCTAAAATACGTACGTGTGGTGATGAGCGTTGACACAGGGTATTCAAAAGGTAGCTTCAGTCACCAAAACCCCCCCGCCTGTATGGAATCGAAGTTCTTTCTTTAAAGTAATTCTGTCTTTTTCCATGTCTGTCTGTGTTTAGGTTGTGCTTTTGCTCAGTTCAAAAGTAAAGAAGCGGCAGAGAAATGTATCGCTGCTGCTGCTCAAGATGAAAAAGAGGCAAGTCCGTTGTTATGCAGATCTAGTAAGAATTCTAGCATATTATACCAGTAAACACAGGATTATTGTGCTGATGCATATGTGCATTTCAGTTTGGTGGCATTAGGGTTGATGGCAGAAGATTGATCATTTTGCCTGCCGTAAACAGAGAAGACGCTGCCAAATTCAAGGACAAGAAAGTGAAAACTCACACAGGCTCCAGGAACCTTTACCTTGCCAGAGAGGGCTGTGAGTAAAGCCAGTCACAAAACGCTGCCAGTCAGTCAGGTTAGCTAATAGCAGTGAAGCGTATGTGCGCACCTGATTTAACCTGTTACCTCTTGAACTTTCTCCAGTGATTCGTCCTGGATCCAAGTCTGCAGAGGGAGTTTCAGAAACTGACATGGCCAAGAGGACAAGAGTGAGTACGGAGAGTGTGATTTTGGCTGTCCTTTTCATTATTAGCTCTTGAATTCAATTGACCAGTGATATTATTTATTTATCTGTCTATACATTTTTTATATAATATATAACATATAATAGTATTTATTGTTATTTTATTTTATTTTTATTTTTATTTATGTGGATTACTTAACTAATTACTTAAACTAAAACTAAGTAATTTGATCACAATTAATGTTTTTTATTAGTTTAATAAATTTGTTTTTGGCATTTTTATTTTTTTGTTTCAAATATTTTATATGGCTTTAATACATTTTTATTTAAGTTTTAATTTTAGACATTTTAGTATTTCATTTTAGTGCCAAGGCAACATTTTTTTTAAATTTTTTTTTTTTATTTCTAAGTTTTTCATCTAATATTTGTTTTATTTCATCTTTATTTCAGTTAAGGAAAATTATTTTCAATTTCAGTTTGAATAATAATGACACTGAATTTGATAAATCCAAATCAATACTTCAAGCTGTTTCTCTTATGTTCATATTCCTGAGTAAATAAAAGGCGCTCTTTAAACCTGGCACTTTGTTGTTTAGAGATCTGATTGCACTTTCCCACTTAAAATGAGAGATGGCACATACATATTATACATTACGCTTAAAATGATGTCAATTACACATAAAAAAATAATAAAAAGCATTTCTTGAAGATGCTTTCTGTCACTTTGGCAGATAAAATAAAAAGTATTCTATCTTCTCTATTACTCTATATTGCTCTAAGAGCTTTATAATCATGCCAGTTGTAAAGGGGGCCAAAGTGTATTTCTTCTGCATGTTTTCTGATTAGCATGTTTTTTGTTTGTGTTGTCAGTTTGAGGAGCTGAAAAGGGCCAAGTTAAAGGACATTAACATTTATGTGTCTAAAACACGACTGTGCGTTCATAACCTGCCTAAGAATGTGGATCAACAGAAACTTCAGAAGCTCTGCCTCTCTGCTGCTGGTGGTAAAGGGGTCCACATTACTGAGGTAATACACTCAAACAAACACTTAATCAGCAGAAAGTAGTGCTTATCTCTTCCAAATACTATAAAAAAAATTCAAAACAAAGTATTCTCACAGTTCTTCCTAGTAACACTAGAGGGCAGGGCTATGTTATTTGGGTAGGATCAGGAGGTTTCACTGTCTAGTGTGTTAGTTAGTCATCCAAGAAAGTCTTATTTAAAAGGAACAATTGTTGTAGTTCATGGAGCAGCTTTTGCAGGGTTCTAATCAACAACTTTGTGGTTGCCCATAGGTTTAAGGTGCTGTTTATTTACTTTTTGAGTAATGCCAGTAATTTCATTACAACTTGACAGATATCACTGAAATTGTCTCTGTGACAGGATTAACCAATTAGAAACGCTCTCTCGGCCTGTCAGTCATTTTGAATGTCAGAAAAAGATGTTAAAAGCAAATATTATGTATACAACATATAAATTATTTTTCTAAATTATAAGTAAAATACATTTGTAAAGTCATAGAATTAAACGTTGCATACACTGAGAAAAAACGTCCTCAGAGTTCTTGTTTTTCCAATACAAATATCTAAACACCTTTAAATCAAGATACATTTACTTGAGATCAAATTAAACAGATGAACCCTTGTTTTCTGAGAAACTGAACAAAATTAAGTTTATGCTTGAAATAAGAACAAAGATCTGTTGATGGTGTATGAAAACTTGTTTTCCCTTTGAATTAAGTATCATATATTAAGTATTTTTATGAGCCCATTGGCAGATATTTGTTCCTGTTTTGATCATAAACTTACAAATGTAAGCATATAATTTAAATCATAAAATTTATATTGGACTAGAAAACAAGACAAAAAATACTAATAAAGAACATCACTTTTTTGCAATGTGAGCAGAAGGTACAGTAAAAGTTATTTCCATATTTTTGCAGTTGGAAGTTGAGGTAGACTTTTGGCAGATTTGGCAAATTTGAAAATAATGAAATCTGTATCTAAATTGTATTTTAAAGCTTTGCTAGTACAAGACATTTACATTTAGAGACAACTGGCATTGTCTTCCATTCAATTTGTTCCTTAAATTTTCTTTACTTGATCATAAAAGCCTTATATTAATCTTTAAAGCCTTAAATTTGCATTCAGAAAACCTGCAGAAACCCTGTGTTACCTAAATGACTGAAATCGCCAACATCACCTTTAACTGCAAAACTTACATCAGTGCTTTTGTTAGCATAAACTTACACCATAACTTTTGCATGTATAACAAGAATTCCTGATTGTCTCTTTCTCTGTATATGTGCCTACAGTGTCGTGTGATGTATGACAAGAAACCTATTCGGGGTCAGGTGATTGGCAAGTCTCTAGGATATGGCTTTGTGGAGTTTAAAGAGCATGAACATGCTCTACAAGCCCTACGTCACCTCAACAACAACCCAGACATGTTTGGACCCCAAAAGGTAGACCACCACAAATACTCTTGTTCAAATCCCAAAATGCGGCCTTATTTTGAAACTAATTCTCACTGTTCGCTGAGAGCACTGGAAGAAAAAAAGGATATTTGATAACCTGTTTGTTGTTCTATCAAGTCGAGTTATTCCTAGAAAGACAAACAGACCACTGAGGCGACTGTCTTAATTCCTAGAAGTATGTTCAGGGTCATTGCATAAGGGAACGATATTAGATGATATTAGCTATAGCTTGCTGGTGTGTAAACACACTTTGAGGGCCTGTTATTAAGGGCTTTAGCGCCAGCTTCACAGCAGTGGCCCTTCAGTGTTTTACAAAAATGGACAAAGGAACGCACTCAAGAATGAATCAAACCACGTGTCTGTCTGTCAATCTTTCCACACGTCCAATAAACATGCATTCCTCTGACGCTCAATGGAATGTGTTTTGGTCTGTATTGAATGTAATTTCTCAAAAATAAGATGAATCGTTCTATTCCCAATCGCTTGTGGGTAAGACTCATGGCTGTTTCATTTAATATGAATTAGAAAAAGATTTAACATTGAGCAACAGCTGAAGATTGAGAAAGACCAGTGGTGAAGTATGAATGCTTAATGATGTCATTTCCTGTGTTGTTCCCGTCAGAGACCCATAGTGGAGTTCTCTCTGGAGGATGGAAGGAAGCTGAAACTTAAAGCTATCCGTTTGGAAAACAGCAAGGTGAGGCTCAGCTGCGTCTTGGCTTCCTATCAATGTGACGTTTTGGAAATGTCAAAATTAAATAGCTTAAATTAAATTGTCAGAATTGATGTGTTTTTCCATAGAAGCAACTCAAAAAAGGCAGTAGCCAAAAAGGAGAGCAGCCGCCGCAGCAGCAGCAGCATTCAGGGAAGAAGAAAGGACCCTTGAGGAAAGGAAATGCAGCTAATGTTAAACAGGAGAAGGAACAAGAAAGCCACTACAGTGGCTTTATGACCAAACCAGAGGTGGAGCATGTAGAACTGAAAGACGGCAAAAAAAGGCCCAAGGTTCTGCACATGCCTTCACACAGAGGCCCAAAGATCAGGTACAACTCACTGCACAAGTGAAACGGAACCAGCACCATTGATTCAACAACAAAAAACTATAATGTACAATGACTCTCGCACTATTCCTCAGGAAACGTGATAAAGGGAAACAACCCATAGTACAACCCAAGAAACAGAAGAAAGGGCCCAGCAGGAAAGAGAGAACGGTGTCTACTTTCATTGAGAAATCCAGCATGAACAGGAAACAGGTAAGCCAAACAGTTGAAGAGATTGTTATATAAATTGAATATTCTATAAATGATATACTAAATAGAACTAAATATTATTATTATTACTATTATTATTAATTAAAATAATGGTTTCCTATTTAATATATATATATATATATATATATATATATATACAGTCAGGTCCATAAATATTGGGACATCGACACAATTCTAACATTTTTGGCTCTATACACCA
>JAFVLL020025722.1:0-10190 GCA_021397915.2 Tor tambroides | reverse complement strand
TAAAATATATGAAAGTTTCACTTTTTGAAATAACTTACAAGAAAAAAATGAACTTTTTCACGACATTCTAATTTATTGAGATGCACCTGTATATGTGAGCCTGAACCACAAAAGCAGTCTTAAGTCGCTGGGGTATATTTGTAGCAATAGCCAAAAATACATTGTATGGCTCAAAATTATCCATTTTTATTTTATGCCAAAAATCATTAGGATATTAAGTAAAGATCTTGTTACATGAAGATATTTTGTAAATTTCTTACCGTAAATATATCAAAACTTAATTTTTGATTAGTAATATGCATTGCTAAGAACTTCATTTGGACAACTTTAAAGGAGATTTTCTCAATATTTAGATTTTTTTGCACCCTCAGATTCCAGATTTTCAAACAGTTGTATTTCAGCCAAATATTGTCCGATCCTAACAAACCATACATCAATGGAAAGATTATTTATTCAGCTTTCAGATAATGTAGAAATCTCAATTTCGAAAAATTGACACTTAAGACTGGTTTTGTGTTCCGGGGTCACATATGGCATTGTTGCATGGAAAAGAGCAGCATTAACATTCTTCAAAACATCTCCTTTTGTGTTCTACAAAAGAAAGCGAGTTATCCAGGTTTGGGTGAGTAAACAGAGTCAGGATTTTTGGCTCTGTGAACACCATTGTTCATTGAGATCTCACAAACTATACTGCAAATCCTAGTTAAGTCATATTCCCATTGTTAAAAACTGGCTAAAACATCTGAATACAAAATGCAAGACCAGATCCCTGTGACGAAGGACATCGGGTAGACGTTAGAACAGCTGCTTTAGATGTATTGTGGGTAATATATCACAGAGTTTACCTGCTGTCCAGTGCATTTCTGCTGTGTTTTCATGTTAGTCCCACATTTCTGCAAGCGTTCCACCTGAGGCCAAACCGTACGCTGCATTACATTGTTTGATAAGTTCGTGGCACCAGACCGGAGTATAAATAACCGTAAAGCACTGACACGGTAATATATCTAGCATGTTTAAAGAAGGAAATGTTAGTGAATTAGACACAAACTCTGCAGTCCTGGATCTATTTCACACCCACACAGCTTCATTTTCTTACTTTTTCCCCTTTCTTTTGAATCCTTTTTGTGTATGTATTGAAGCCATTTATATAACAGCGTTCTGATCTAATGTGGCTGTGTTAGTCTGCCAGTAAGAAAAGGTCAGACGAGACTTTTCCTGCGCTACAGAGATTTGCTGGGGTTTTTATAAATGAATCAGAGCTTGTGATGATTCACTTTCTTGACACGTAAACTCAGAAACCAGATGCTGAGGGAAGTATCTGGGAACAATAAACAACTATTCAAGCATTTTGGTTTTAAAAAGTTCAAAGTGTAAAATAAAGCAGCATGTTTTAATTCAGTGATTCACGTCATGGGTATTTATCAGTAATATAGTTCAACTCATCTGTAGATTGATTGCATTTACTCTATTAATACAAAATGTGCAATGTATGTTTATAATAATTTCACAGTGACTTGTGAACTCAGGTAATTTATTCAGAATTTATTTAGATTGATCTGTTTTATAATTATAATCTTAGAATTCTTTTAAATTTAGCTTGAATATTTATCTTATATTCTATCTTAAATCAATGTTAAATCAAAAACATAATCTTTTGTGCTACTGACCTGAATGATTCTAGTTGTTGTTTTTCTTTAATTTTATTTTATCTTTTATTATTTTTTATATAATATACACTACTGTTCAAAAGTTAGCAGTCAGTATTTTTTATTTATTTATTTATTTTTTGTTTTTTTGGTAGGAAATTTATATTTTTATTCACCAAGGACACTTTTAATTGATCAAAAGTGACAGTAAATACATTTATAATGTTACAAAATATTTCCATTTCAAATAAACGCTGTTCTTTTGAACTTTCTATTCATCTGTGAATCCTAAAAAATAAAATGCGTCACAGTTTCCACAAAAATATTGAGCAGCACGACTGTTTTGAACATTGATAATAATCAGAAATGTTTCTTGAGCAGTAAATCAGCATATTAGAATGATTTCTGAAGATCATGTGACACTGAAGACTGGAGTAATGATGCTGAAAATACAGATTTGATCACAGAAATAAATTACATTTTAATTTATATTCACATAGAAAACAGCTAATTTAAATTGGAATAATATTTCATAATTTTTTACAGTATTTTTGATCAAAGCTTAAGACTTTTTTTTTTTTCAAAAACACTACAAATTCTTACCAATGCCAAGCTTTTGAACGATGCACTGTGCATATAATAGCCTAACTATTAAACTCTACCAGCCTTGAGTAGTTGCTCTCTGGCTTAAAGTAATTGTAGTGTAAGAATGAATTGATTCAACTCAATTATGAGAGGAGAGACATTCCCATAAGAGTAACATTTTATAGCCTGTGTGATTAAATTCGACTCTATCCTGCTCATTGCTGTCAACTGTGAATCTCAGATTTTCCATTTAAGTCCCTAAAAGCTTTTGGAGATCTGATATTATCGACTGAGGTTCTGCTGTCGTCAGTGTCTGTGCGTTGCGGTCAATCGATCAACGCTGATATCGACAGATAGTCCCTTTATAATCCTTCCTAACTTACGTTTACAAAAACAAGCCAACACCAACATCTCTGTCCAGAGGAGCCAAGGGGATTTCTGATGCTCCAAACCATCTCCAGCTTTCAGTCTGGCAATATTGAATACAATTACAAGTCCGGCCCATTTTTTTGGAGCTCTCAGACAATGAAGCTGAACACATTTTCACCATTACACACCGCATACAAACACTGAGACTCATTCAGTCGCCTGGAATGGCTCATCGGGGAACAGAATAATGAGAAACCGCGGCCGAATGCGCCAACAGAGCAGCCTTTAGTCCTCCGCCGCTAAATAACAAACACATCTGGTCCATATTTGCTCTTCCTGTGCCGGTTTCGCCTTTCTGCCGCGGAGGGGCTCAAACTCACTTCGGCTTTTACTAAAATTCCTGCTGCACCTCATAATGGCTTCAATACATGGTGCGACTGATCCACGCTCTCCATTTACTTACAGTCGTCATCGGCACATACTCCATGCACAGAATTACTGACTAATGGGTTTTTTCATCACACAAAAGAAAGCCTTTGACATACAGTTGATTTGCTGCTGTTGAAGAGAACGTTTTCTAATTAGGCTGAACGCACAGTAAAACCGATGGCATGAGCAGACCGGTAAAACATTTTCATTACAGTAAACCAAGATCGTAAAATCTTGGCAGACTCGTTTGGCAGCGATTTCCGATTCCTCAGGTGCTTTAGAAATTATTATCGGTAGGTGTTAATACATTGATGGAGACAAGTGCTCCAAAAATTAATGTTTGTGCAAACATTAGTCTGCTTTCTGCATGGTATTTAGATGAAACTTGATATATTTGTTCAATCATTTCTTTATTAGTTTTAAAACCACATAAAATGGATTGATCAACACAATTGTTTTCCAGTATTGATATAAATATTCAATAGCCTTTTGCTTACAATACAGCTATGAAAATATGATGTTATCTGGTTAATTTTCCTGGAAGGGAAGGAATGAATATTTTAAATTTACACTACTCTTCAAAAGACTGTAGTCAGTTAGATTTAATGTATTTGAAAATAAAGTCTCTCCTGTTCACCCAGGCTGCATTTATTTGATCATATATGCAGTAAAAATATGAAATATTATTACAATTTTAAATGGCTATTTTCTATATGAATATCTGTTAAAATATAATTTATTTCTGTGATCTGCAGCTGTATTTTCAGCATCATTACTGCAGTCTTCAGTGTCACATGATCTTCAGAAATCATTCTAATATGCAGATTTATTTTGTTAACTTTCAGGACACTAGCACATAGATTACACCAACAATCATATATAAATGCCATAAAACTAGAGGATAATTAGACAAAAATGTCCAACAAAGTCACTTTTTTCTAGTCCTTTCTAAAAGTTTTCTAAATCTATAATGAGGAAGCTTTTAGCCTTGGCTCTGCTTCCTAACGTTTTAAGAAATCGAGTTACGGTGTTCTACGGAAACAGCCGTGTCTGAGGACTGATACATAATATTTCATCAAAATCCACAGGGAACCAAACGATCCGCTCTCATTAACTCTGATATTTTGAATATGACTGTAAATGTGCTCTTGTGAATTAATGAGGTCTGCATTTAATCAAAAGAGACTCTTGCGCTTGCAGGCCCAGGTTTGACTGTGATTTTAGACTCACTAATATTATGCATACTTTTATTTGTAGTGTTTCAGACCTCGTTTTCTACCTCAGCCACTTCCTTGACCAGAGGATACTGGTTCCAAAGCCTTCAAAAATCAACTGCAAACACATTTCTTAGCATTTTTGCCCATGCAAACCCTAAAGTAGGGTGAAATTTCATCCCACTTTCTTACATTTATAATTCTTTAATTTGTGATATGATCTGAATTGACAATTAAATTAAGCACTTATTGGTTTGCATATGATGTAATTTCCTCATTTGGGCCGGATGGGTTGTGGGTGTTTTTTAATATCCTAAAATTCATGCTTGATGCTATCTGTGCTATTCCCAGCATCCTTTGATAGCAGACCAACGCCCATCCAACCCAATCTCTTCTCTTCTTTCATAAAGAAATGTTTAAATGCATAAATCAAGACCCTTTTTGACCCCGTGCATTACTCACAGCGTTGTTTCATTTCGATTTTTCTGAAATCGCCACGGCTCTGAGCTCACACTGAGCCTTGTGATCCTAAATGATGAACAGCCCCAAACACTGCCAAAAACATCAGCGCTAAATGAATGCCCAGAGCGAGAGAGAAACAGAGAGAGCTGTAATACAAGGGTGAATTTCTGCTAATAACAGTGGATTTCAGCAGCTCTTTTCTATTAGGAGCAGAAGGACAGGTTCAACTCGATGAACTTTCACCCTGACACGTGCGATGCTTGAATTCCCCACAGCGTCACTGCTGGACTGAAACCATAAGAATCTGGAATATTACAAGTCATTGAGTTCTTCTTCCTCTGTAACAGTCAACAGGATTTGATGTTACGACTTAAAGGAATAGTTCACCTGAAAGTGAAAGTTTGTGAAAATGTGCTCACCCTCAGGTCATCCAAGATGTAGAGGAGTTTGTTTCTTCATCAGATTTGGAGAAATGCAGTATTACATCACTTGCTCACCAATGGATCCTCTGCAGTGAATGGGTGCCGTCAGATGTGAGAGACAACAGGAGATGGACTTTTTCACAGGAGGAAGCGTTATTATGGATTATTGACGCCAAAAACAATGGTTTAAAGTTAAAAATGTGTTAACAGATGTTTTTATCAGCTGTTTGGACTCTCATTCTGACGGCACCCATTCACTGCAGAGCATCCACTGGTGAGCAAGTGTTGGAATGACACAAGTTTCATCCTTGTCCAGTGTCTGCAGTCTTTCTCTCCAGAAGTTATGACTAATAAAAATGTCTTTGTATATGTTTAAACTAGATTTAATGCATTCATCTAATCCTCTTTCACAAGTGATCATCAACAAGCATCTATTCTTGTTGTCATCTCCAGTAGGTTTGTTGTTGTTCTGTCTTTTACGTTTCTTTTTAAACTGTGAAACAACAAGCCAGGCCAGTGTTGCCTGTGGACCAACTAATTAGTTCCAGACACATACAGTACATGTATTCTATGCTGATCATGAAATTTATGTTGCGCACTTTTGAACCAAAGTACTGTATACTTCAAACTTCATTTTAGGCATGGATATGTTGTATATTGTATGCACAATGTTTGCTAATGTAATTTGAAGTTTGTATTAATTATTTTCTTTCTACAGGTCACACGGGGCGCTTGCTGAAATCCCTGTGCTTCACCAGTATGACGTTCCTGCTGCTGCACATCATCTACCAAATCACAATCAACAGTCTGCTAGCAGGAGACAACATCGAGCCCAACTTCAACTGTGAGTACTAACTAGATCTAGCTCTCCGCTACTGATTCTTAAACCAGACTAATGCACTAGATGGAGCCGGTTGAGGTCGGGTGGTAGAGAAACCCGGTTAGATTTGGTTAATTGATTTAACCAGTTAAACATAATGAACCACTTATCAAAAAATATTGGTTGGCTAATGGGAGAAAAGGAAGTTCCAAAAGACTTTCCAGCTCTACAGGAAGCTACACGAATCAATAAATGTTTGGCAGGAAAATTTGGTCAGATTTTCGTGTATGATTTCTCTGTTCAGAGCAATGCATAAAAATGGCAGATGGGTTGAATGAAAATGCAGATTCACTCTTTGATAGTAGGTGGCGCTATTGGAAAAGCAGAAATACCCTGGTGCACAATTTTCTGTTCCCAGCCCGATCTCACGGCAGTTTGTACATATTTTATGAGGTGGCTAATTTGCACGAATTCATATGACCTCACTTGTACAAATTCATAGGATTTTTGCTAAATTTTACGTATTTTATGAGTTGCACGATTCGTATGAATTTCGTCCAAATGACCGACACCTAACCCCGCCCCTAAACTTACCCGTCACTGGGGTTTAGGCAAATCGTACAAAATCGTACGAGTGAGGTTGTACGAATTCGTACGAATTAGCCTCCTCGTAAAATATGTACGAATTGGTCGTGAGATAGCGTTTCTGGTTTCTTCCTCTGCTATTCACTGTCACTTAGCAAAACAGTCTGTTTCTGTGCAAATCTTATCGGTTGGCCGGTTTTCTTCACAACAGACATTTGTTTTGGTGAACAGGCCTTCAATTTAAAGTTAGTTACTGACCTTTTTTTTCTTTTTGTAACTTCGAGATTTGTTTTTATAGTTTTTATTAATGTTTTGAATAAGTTTTTATTTTTTGTAATTTTTTTAGTACATATTTATTTCAGTTAGTTTTAGTCATTTTAGTGTACCGTTTTGGTATCAAGTTAAACTAAATGAAAATGAAAAATGTTGCCTTGGCAGTTGCATTTTTGGCATTTTTAGTTATTTTTATCTCGTGGAAAATAGAAAGTTCAAAAGAACAGCATATCTGTCATGACAACTCTCAGAGGGATTGGCATGGTAATGTAGATGACAATGTTAATGTGTTTGGTCTTGGCGGAATAGATCTGCTGCGCTGCTGCTGCTGAAATACATCCACAACATGCTGCTGTGAGCATGTAAGAAATACTGCTGCTGCAAATATAACATACATGAAATAACCCCCATATAGCATACATGAATCACCTCATAGCAGATCTATACAGGTGGAGCTGGGGAAGGTGGAGGGTTTCTGAAGTATGCTACAAACTGCTACAGCAAGCATATATTTGAATGTTGAGCAGCGAGCTCATTGGTTACTGATACAGGAGAGAACCAATCAGCTGTGCCATGTGATAATGATGTCATTAGGTCAGATTGAGTTAGACCTATCGGTCTGCGCCATCTAGAGTTTCATGCCAGAACTCTGTACTTATTTCAAAAATAAATATTTTGTAAAAAGTATTTTACAAAGTTTATTTAAAATTTTTCCCCGCCAAACACGGAATTTTCTGGGTTTCCATGTTCTCGCTATTATACGCTAGGGGACACTATTACGCATCTCCTAAATGAGTATAGAAAGTGCCGATCAAAAACACAGGCAAGGAAGATGCAGAAACCAGCAATCTCATATGTAGGCATATGCATATGAAAAATAATGCGATCATCAACACTAACCACATATAAATTTAAACTGCCTAATGTTACAGAGTGAAATGTCGATCCAGAAAGTGTTAAAGGCCTGTGTAAGCTTTGGGATACTGATGGAAGCCATCTACTGCATCTTTGCTTTGATAATATTACTGAACATGATCCAGATGTAGTATTTGATTAAAATGTGATTCTCTCAGCTTTTTGCTCAAAATGTTGCTTTTTTATATAAACCTACATTCAAGTGTTGATAAAAAAACAATGCTTGAAGCTAGAATAAAACAGATGTTTTGGGAGGTTTGAAAGTAGAGGGTCTGATCTTTATTTTGGATGTATTGCATGTTCAGATATTCACACAACACAATATTCTGGGGGCCATGAAATTTTAGTGAAAATCAGTTCAGTTAACTATAATAACTCTAGTTGCGAGTTGTCAGTGTCATTAACACATCATCATTTGTTTCAGATTGAGGACTAAAATGTTCTTTGCTCACAAAATCCATTAGCCACTTAAACCACTAAAATGTGAAACCAGTAAAAGTGTATGTATGGTTGAAAGTTTGAGGATAGGCTAGTTTGATTTGTGTAAATCACAGAGTTGGCACAGACAGTTACGTGCGATAGCTTGAGCTGCTGAGCCGGACGGAGGTGCCCTGAGGTCAAAGGCATGGCTGGATCATGTTTCCCCGACACTAACGCTCACACAGAACCCCAGACCGTAACTGGGCCCTCGCCCAACCAGACCTGCACACAACCAGAGCCGCTTTCTCCAAGCGTAAAAGCCACAACATCTGCCTTCAAGACGGAGATAAACTTATTATGAAGAGTGAAGGAGCCAGACATGACAGAAGAGCTCTCAAACAGGACGGCCGCTGCTCTTTCTTGTGTCTTTGCAAGCATAAAATCATGACAGAAAGGGCTCTTGATTTGCTAGCGTTTCTTTAAATACTCTTACAAATGCTTGAGCTTATGCTGTCCACACAATTAAACTACACCCTTCACTTTTAAATTAAGAGAATCTGTAAGTTAAATATATGTGGGTTTTTTCATGCATTGGTAATTTTAAGGTTTGTGTTCACTCTACATTTCTGTATTCACTAATACGTTTTTATATACGTTTAGAGGTTTGGGGTTTGTAAAAGATTTTAGCCTCGTCTGCTCACAGAGGCTGCATTTATTTGATCAAACATACAGTAATATTTTGAAATCTTATTACGTTTTAAAATAAGTGGGGGTTTTTTTTATGGAAGCTTGTTTCTGACACGGAATAAAAAAATTAATAGAACTGTTAATTGTAACATTTTATCTCACAACTGTTAGAATTATGATATGTTAGAATTATGATATAGAAATTCAGAATTCTGACTTTCTTTTTGGCGGTTCTCACAATTGAGCCTTTTTCTCGTAGTTTTTATCTCAACAATTCTTTGTTTATATCTCGCAGTTCAGTGTTTATATCACGCGGTTGTCTATATCTCTCAATTCATTTATTCGTTGCTATTCTTTGTTTATATCTTCCAACCCTTTGTTTATATTTCACAATTCAGTGTTTACATCTTGCAATTCTTTGTTCATTTGTCACAATTGTTTTTTATGTCTTCCAGTTCTTTGGTTACATCTCGCAATTCAGCATTTATATCTCACTATTGTTTATATCTTGCAATTGTGCATATTAATAATTCAGCTTTTATGGCAATTCTTTGTTTATATCTTACAATTCTGAATTTGAATCTCACAATTCTTTGCCCTTTTTTCTCACAGTTGAGAATTATATAAAGTCAGGATTGACAGGAAAATTCTGATTTGTGAAATAAAAAGTTTTTTATTTTTTTATTTTTTAGAAAGTTCAAAAGAAAAACATTTGTTTGAAATAGAGATCTTTTGTAACATGATAAATACAAAAAAGTACCCTTTTTTTATGATTTTCGGGTCAGATGAATGTAATGGCTTTTCTTTTATTGGTGCGCACACATGTTAATGTAAGCCAACCCTCAAGGCTCATAGGAGCCAAAAACAACAGCAGGCATCTGAAGGAGATGTGAGCCAGAGCCTCTGACTGCATTAGTGTTTGGCTCTGAACACCAGCACACGCTTACGCCATGCATTACGCAAACCCTGCGTACGCTCTCATAGGCCCCTACCCAAACATTTGATAGAAGAACTTTTATCAGACATGGAGAGCAATGACTAAGCATTCAAGAAATGAATAACTGATCTTGAGTTTTGTAAGAGAAGGAGAGTGCGAGCTCAAAACTATAGCATGCATGATCTTTAGACGTTTAGTAAGTGCTCTAATGTGTTTCTTTGGCCGGGTCATGAGCGCTGGGCCTCTGTGAACAAACCTGATTCATACACTCACTTTTCATCGTCTCTTTAGCTTCCTTTCATTTATTACACTGTTTGTAAGGCAGCAGTGTATTTGTAATATGTGACCCTGGAGCACAAAAGCAGTCTTAAGTCGCTGGGGTATATTTGTAGCAATAGCCAAAAATACATTGTATGGGTCAAAATT
>JAFVLL020025721.1:0-20998 GCA_021397915.2 Tor tambroides | reverse complement strand
AAAAAAAAAAAAAAAAAAAAAAATCACAAAATAATGCCTGGGAAAAAATACAGTGTTGTTTCCAGTTGCCACTTATAATATTTTTAAATGTGACTTAAGTGTCCAAAACTGTCAGATTTTTTTTTTTTTTAGATGCTCTCTAATGCTGAAAACCTTTAATACTAACATGTAAAAATATTTTATATTTTATCTATAAAGACTTGCTGACATATGATTTCAGGCAAAGCTCTGCTACTCAGGGAGCTATTTAAATGTCAGCTTCTTTCAGTGTTAATGGATTAAATTCAATATGAAAATGTGTCATTTTTTAAAAGCATAAGTGAAACCACTGAAACTTGTTTAAGCACCCCAGTCTAAAAATCCTCATGATCTCAGGCATACTTTAAAGGATAGTTTAGATATTGGTCCATAAATCAGCGGTCAGATGTTTCTCTAGCAATATGAGCTCTTTCATCTTCATACACACTATTAATGCCTGCAAATGCTGTCATGTAAATCATGTTGAATGAGCGGGTCAATACAAAGGCCAACACCTGGTGAGATTTATTTGTAGTGCTTTGAGAGCCAAAAGAACCCCTCTGTGCCGAAAAATGAGGGATTTCACTTGGAGATCAGTGGACTGTGAGGTGTGCGAAGGATTTTGTGCTTTGTTTCGGATCTGGTGACATTTCAGAACTCCATGGGAACGATAACCAGGCCGAACCGACGTATTATTTTTGAGGGGTTTGTGCGCTGGGGGTGAACAAACACTGCTACATTGTTTCTTCTCTCCGGTTTCCACACTGTTTAAGACACAACACCCTGTTGACTTAACCCTGGACAGGAAACCAATTAACTGACTTTAACCTAAACTGTGCAAACAGAGCAGAGAGCCCTGCTTTGTTTGGGATGAATTTCTCTGGCTTGGCTCACAGGAATGCACAGAGAACCCTCTCACTTCTCTGAATCCACAGCAGACGGATCGTCGGCACACACAAGTGTGTACATGAACCCAGCACAACATCTTTATGTACACAACATTACTTATTCTGAGCAATCCCAAATCAACAAGCCATGAATCAACACTAGCAACAAATGGTTCACACATGGGTAGGTGATGAAACTACTTAATAAAATGTCTTATGAATACTTTCCATAATTCGGTTCAGCCAGCATCAACAGTGCTTGGTTCAGCTAGTTCTTCACTTAGGAAGAAAAAGTGAAACCAAACATTATATAAGGTCGCTGTTCCCCCTTAAATGATGCAGATTTTAAAGCCTACAGCAGTGTCACTATGATTGGCACCAATATTTGGATACCATATAAATTGCTTGGTGTTATTATAAAATGTAAATTAAAATGGTATCAATAAATGGTAGTAAAAAAAAAAAAACATTGGTTAGTAGATGTTTTTAAAATGGTATGTTTTTTTAATATTTAAAATATTTTTAAATATTTAAATATTTTTTTAATATTCTTTTAAGTGCATAAAATATATAAACATACTTTGTTGGAAAAAACCTCACCTCAATTGATTTTCATGGTCCTAAAAATCTTAAAGGAAATAGTTTTTTGTTCAAATAAATTATTAAAATTTGGGGTCAGAATGATTTATTCATGTTTTTGAAAGAAGTCTCTTACGCTCAAAAAGGCTAAATTTATTTGATAAAAAATGCAGTAAAAACAGAAATATTGTATTTTTTTATTATAATTTAAAAGATTTGATTTATATTTTAATATAGTTTAAAATAATTCCTGTAATGGCAAAATTTATTTTTGTTTTATTATCATTTTTAATTCTTTCATATTATTTTTTTCGTTCATTTTATGGTCGTATGTTTCATTCTGTCTAAAAAATAAAATAAAATAAAATAAAAAACTTGTTCATGTCCACATTACTGAACAGGACAATGAAAGTTTGGTAATGGCTCTTCAGCTAGGAAAGCCTCCAAACTCTCTGTGTCTCTTTCTATAGTTTTTGCTGTCCTGAGGCTGTGTGTATAGCTGCTTTGGAGTAAAGCACTGCACCTTTGTCCGTGCTAAGCCTCATATGCTGAGCACAGGGCTTGCATGTTCAACACAGACAACCAGGCCAAAGCAAGCAGAAGTGTTTTCACCAGCCTTCAGTCCATTGTTACCTTTGGCCCTGGGGTGTAGGAGCAAAAGTAAGCCGTTGCCGCTCTATTCAGCAGCAGCAGAGTGGAATCAGCGGAGCTTTATGTGGGCTAAAGTAGTCTTACTGAGAGCCCGACCCCAGACTCCCTGTTCTTTGGTCTGTGAAGGGTGAGTTCTCTAAACAGGTGTCCAAAAAGACAGGTTCTTCCTGACAGGGCATTCTGGAGCTGTATGGCTTTATGGGTATTACCATGCATGCTTCTCATGGAATCAATTCCCAGTTCACCTACTCTCAGTGATGTTTTTGCACCATTAGGACAGGAAAATAGCGGAAAAGGAGCTCTGAAGTTTTGAAGGACAGGGGGGCTCCTTTTCCTCTGCAGCCCCATAGAGATACATTCAAAGAGGGGGCTGCTTAAAGAAGGAGGGTTTGGTCCAGAGAGGTCCACATGCAGCCCCGCAGCTCAGCTTACAAATGATCTTCATGTGGACTGAGTGTTAATAAGGCTCATATATTATTTTTTCCAACCGGGATGAGGTTGAAAGCTGCGCCTTCAAAAAGGTTCATTCTCCATTCATACCTGTGAGAGCAAACATACATTCCTGTAGATCTGTTATGGAGCGCTCCACATGCTTGGAAAAAAATCAAAGCAAAACAAACATGGAATAGAAAGCGGGCTGAAACGTTTCTACTGATTTTCAGCGACATTTAAATAAAATAAACATCAAAGGAAATAAGGCCTCATTCAATCAAAGACGTAATGAAGATTGAAGATTGTGGAGAAACTTACTGAGTCGTTTGGATGAGAGTGATGCTGTGTTTTTAAGGTTATAGCCTATCACTAACTAAAACCATGTCTGTTCCTGTAAATCAAAGGAAAACACTGCCAATGCTGTTTACTATAGTGGGATTATAGTACTCACGAAGTTCCATAAGGATGGAAAAGGTATGAACTGATCGGCTACATGTTGCACTTTTGAATGCTTTCCAGTTCTTTTGAGCTCTTCCAATCATTTTGTTCTTGATGAAAACATTACATAGCGCTAATCTTTCTTGAAAGAAGCACGGTTATGTGTTTTCATGTATTCAAATGTATTCAAAAATACTGGAGAGAGATGAGAGGGAAATATAAAAGAATAGACCGAGCTGTTATAAAAGCAAGTGCTTATTCTTGCCAATAAAAAAAATAAAATAAAAAAAATAAAATCAGATGGGTAATGTAGGTAAGCTTTCATGAATTTAAGCATATGATATGGTACCTCAATTTTTGTTAGCTTTACACATACACCTTATTTCAGTTTGTATATCTGGCATATCTGTACGCGCTGACTGAAGGCAAATTAAAGACTGTTGGTTGATTCACAGCAGGGAAAGACCGAGAGAAGCAGAGGAGAAAGGGTAATTAGAAGTCTCCTTGTATCTTTTATAGGGCCATAAGTGGTTTGCAGCAATAGTTGTATGGAGACCCGGGAGGAAATTGGCCAAACCTAATGTGCCCATGTTCTTTTCTTCTCTGTTGTAAGTGGAGCGGGCCTGGAGCATCCTGCAGAGGGCCCAGCCCAGCCTCTGGCCCCTCTAATGAGGTGGATGAAAGGCCCTTTAATGTGGCTCTGATGAAGGTGGGTAATTTGCATCCTTTTAGTTTAATTAAAACCTTTGATCCCCCTGCAGCTCAAATAAGGCTCAGTTGTATGCCATGAAACCAAAGCCATGATGTGATTAGGTTCTGGTTTAAATTGCACACAGAAGGAAAGGCAGGGTAGGCATGAGATGCATCATAAAATACTGGAGTCGAAATATTTAGTGCATTTACAGGATGCTATAATTTGACATAAAATGGGGTCTAAACATCTGAGAGCCTTTTTTTTCAATGTTCTATTTTAATAGTTTTTAAATGCAAATTATAGACTGCTGTTCAAAAGTTTGGGGCCAGTTAGATTTTTTTTTTTTTTGAAAGAAAGCAAGCAGGGATGCATTAAACTGATTAAAAATGACAGTTATAGGACATTATAATGGGGAAAGGGAAGTGGTGTGTGGCCAAGCATGGTGACCCATACTCGGAATTTGTCCTCTGCATTTAACCCATCCAAGTGCATGCACACAGTAGTGAACACACACCCGGAGCAGTGGGCAGCCAATGCTGCAGCACCCAGGGAGCAGTTGGGGGTTCGGTGCCTTGCTCAAGGGTCTCACCTCAGTCATGGCATTGAGGGGGGAGAGAGTGCTGGTTATTCACTCCCCCCATCTACAATCCCTGCTGGACCTGAGATTCGAACCCACGACCTTCGGGTTACAAGTCCAACGCTCTATCCATTAGCCCACGACTGCCCCTAACAAATGTCACAAATGATTTCCATTTAAAAAATGCTGTTCTTTTGAACTTTGTATTCATCAAAGAATCCTGAATAAATATCAACAAAAATATTAAGCAGCACAACTGTTTTCACCAGTGATAAAAATAACAAATGTTAATTGAGCACCAAATCAACATATTAGAATGATATTAGAAGATCATGTGACACTGAAGGCTGGAGTTATGGGAGCTTTGTCATTATAGGAATTTTAAAATATATAATAATACAGAGAACACTTATTTTAAATTGTAATAGTATTTTACATTATTACTGCTTTTATTGCATTTTTGATCAGATAAATATATAGTTCAGTCATGAAACTCTAGATGGCGCAGGCTGATGGGTTGTTAATCTAACTGATGATATTCAGAGAGTTAAACGACTTGGTACAAGCTGACTGTTTCATGCTGCATATATGCAGCCAATAAGTTTACTTCCTTGCATTTATATGGCTGGCTAGCATTCACTTGAGATTCTTGCAGCACGCTTTCAGAGTTTCTCTGAAACCCTCCACCTTCCCCAGCTCCACCTGTGTAGATCTGCTACGGGTTATTTTATATACTATTTGTGCAGCAGCAGTATGTCTTAAATACTCATGGCACCGTATCGCCATACGCATTGGCAGTAGCAAGTTCCTGTACTTGCTTGCAGCAGCAATAATCAACAACTGCAGCAATAACCAACAGCAGCAGCAATTCAGCAGCAGCGTAGCAGATCTATTCAGCCAAGACCAAATACATCAACATTGTCATATCTATCACCATGCTAAAATCTTCAAAGAGTTGTCATGATTGAAATGCAGCCTTGGTGAGAATAAGAGACTTTCTTTCAAAAACAAAATCTTATCGACCCCAGATTTTGGTAGTGCATATAATTTGAGTTTCAGAATTAAATTTTTCACATTTCCCCCTTTTTATTTAATGGCAGCTAGTCATTCTAGTGACCAAGAAATAGTGCAGAATCTTAAACATTATGATATAAAATTAATAAGAAATATTTCTTTCAAAGTTTTCTTTTTTGTAAACATTATTAACCCTAGATTTTATACTTTGGACTCCATTATAGGTTTGAACTGGTAATCTAAAAAACAAAGTATCTTAATAAAGGAATGATAAAATGCAATCAATATTATTATTATATCAAACTACAATTACATTAACATTAAATCAGCAGAAACTGTTTCCTCTGCTTACATTCACACCTTCATTCCCTTATCATCTGTTATTTTATGTCCTTGTGCTGCTAAAGTTACAGACTGTTGTTTCTCAGTTATGCTTCTCACTTCTCTGCCTGAATGCACTCTTATGTGCCATTTCAAACTGTGTATGTCTCTCTGTTCAGCTTAATTTCATGTGAGTCCAGACTGGTTTCAATTCCATCAAGCATCCTTTCATCTTTCCCTTTTTTCAACCATGTCTTTTCTTCAGCTACTCGCAAGCATGAATTCATTTGTGTCCATATGTGTTTGTTCTTTGAACTTGCCTGAGCTTATTTCCCTACAATGAAAGAAATAAAACAAACACGCTATTGAGAGCCCAAGTTGTGAAGCTCCGTGTCACATTACAAGTAATCAGAATTACAAATTACATCAGTGTTAGAGAGACGCATGATCAAAGTAGGGCTTTAAAAGCAATTTGGTTGGTTCTTATGATACGTTTGACATCATATAAATAAATTCTACTGTATTCTTCTAGTCTTTTCTTAAAATAAACTCTCAAAAGCTGTCACTGGGGCGGTACCTTTTCAAAAGGTACACTTTAAGTACTAATATGTACCTTTAAGGTACCAAAATGGACCCTTTAGGTACAAACTTGTACCTTTTGAAAAGGTACTGCCCCAGTGACAGCATTTGTACCTTTATTTCTGAGAGTGTACTGATAGTCATTCTAGAAAACGTGTGCCTTTTGTGTCTCTCATATACATCAGTGTAAAAAAAGACTTCACCCTGCATATTAAACAATATCCACAATGAAAACAAAATACATGAAAATAAAAGCTAGTATTTAGCTAAAATCTCTCTTTATACTTTAACCTTATACGACGCTTTTGTAAGAAAAATATCCTGATTTAAAATGTTACAAATACTTTTTTCTCACTTCTGCTGACCGTCATGCATGCAAGCCATTAGTTGAGGTCAAAAGTTTACATCACCCTTTCAGAATCTGCAAAATGTTAATTATTTTACCAAAATAAGAGGGCTCAAACAAAATGCATGTTATTGTTTATTTATTACTGACCTGAATAAGATATTTCACATAAAAGATGTTTACATATAGTCCATAAGACAAAATAATAGTTGAATTTATAAAAATGACCCCGTTCAAATGTTTACATCCTCTTGATTCTTAATACTGTATTCTTACCTGAATGATCCACAGTTGTGTGTTTTTTTTTTTTTTTTAGTGATAGTTGTTGAAGGTTCAAATGCTCCAGAAGGAAACGTAAGGCATCAAGAGCCGGGGGTGAAAACTTTTGAACAGAATGGAGATGTGTACATTTTTGTTATTTTTCCTAAATATCATATTTTTTCATTTCGTACTACCCTTCAGAGGCTACAAAAATAGTTACATGTTCACCCCCGGCTCTTAATGCATGGTTTTTCCTTCTGGAGCATCAGTGAGCATTTGAACCTTCTGTAATATATATATATTTGAATTAATTAATTAAATTAATGGATTATTAAATTTGTATATAATTAATTAATCAATCAAAATAATGTAAGCAACTTGTCAACTGCAATCAACTGCAAAAAGTGCCTGTTTTATTAATTGACCCAGTTCGTGTTTCCTCCCCCTTTGACTTTTTAAATAGGAGAGAAGTATTTCCCAAAAGAGGAGCTGTCGTGGAAAATAGGCGTAAATCAGACTAAACATAAATACTGCAGCATTGAGGCTGTTCTGCATTCAGACCAGCCATGGCAAATGAGTAAACGCACGTCTACTGGAATGGAAAAGAGCTTGTGTAAGAGTTCAGCAGCGGGAAAGGTTATGAACAAATCATCTCGAATGAACGAACGTCAGTGCTGTGATTCCCACTCAAGCCAATCCTGGCCAAGGTGGCATGACCCAAAGACTGGAAGGCATATCCATGCTGTCTCAAATGTGCCACTCCTCCCTTATCCCACCTACCGCATCCCTCTGCAGTCTTGGGTTGGCTTATGAGTGTAATTTTGATACAATTATCCATTTAGGTGAGGAGGACGCTGGCTAAACTGCAACACATGTAACCCGTGGCCTGCAAACAAAGAACAAAAGGCCACTGCTGGAAGCTCTCCACCAGTCCCCTCATAAAACAGGCAGCCCAAACCACCGTCTGAGTAGAAGCCACAGTCTCCCTCTGCTGCGTCCGTACACAGTACGGCCTCCTATACGATAGGTGAGAAATGCAGACAAGAGGGAGCCAATGCCCGGGAACCAAGACTCTACAACAGTGCAATTGTGAGCAGAGTCTGTTACTTTTGGAGATAAACTCGAGATCTTCTACTCCACTCATATTAAACAATATAGACAATTATGTTGCGGAGAAAAGCATAATATCCCTCGCCCTGGACTCCTGCAAAGCAGAGCTGTGAGAAAACAATGTTGGCAGTGTGTGGAGCTCTTTAGAAACAGCAGGGGTGCAGGGTCTGGGACCACCGCGGGGGGAAAGAGGGAGAGGCCCAGGTGCTGTGGGACATTTTAAAGTACAGCGGTTTATGACATAGAGACTGATTTGACTCCCTGACACATAAGTAAATGTGAGAATGTTCAGCCTGAGATGGTGGTGAAGCATGTCTTCTAACACCTTCTAGTAAACAACACCTTCACTGTAACCTTTAAAGCCCAATATGCCATTCTTACAAACCCAAATTCCCAGAGTTCCCTGTGCCAGATTGCAAAAAAGCACTGAATATGTGAGCAATATTGGAGAGCAAGTTAACGATCCTATTAAAATGCCTTAAAGCTGTAAAGCTGCGCTAATCTGTCTATATTTAAAACTCAAGTTGTTGTTCTCATGTACAATTGCAGACAAGATTTTGAAAAAAAAAAAGTGTTTCTATTTACGCATGTGAAAGGCACAAAGACTTTTCGGTGACTGTGGTCAGGAAAAACTGAAGGCTTAAATTATAGCTGTTACCTCATCTTAAGTTTATTGCCAACTGATTACACCAAGCCATCAGCTGCCTGGTTTGATAGGGGCAGAATATCAACTAAAAGCTAAAATTACACTTTCATGAGGAAATAAGTGAGGTATAGATTGCACACACATTAAAATATGAGTGCACGGTTCTGCCCATGCTTGCCGTGAGTGCAAATCCTGCTGCAGATTAGAGCTGCACTGATGAAAACAGGTGCTATTGAATGTCACCAAATTCCTCTCTCCTGATACAGTCAGTCCTGGCTGGAGTTTCCCTGGTGTGCTTTAGGTGTACATTAATTTACATTAAGTAGCTGGTTAAAGGAGTATTTCTAAAAAAAACAACAAAAAAAACACCTGTTAGGGGTAATTTTGTAATCAGTGTTTCATTCACACAGACATTTAAATGCATATTATTTTTCAGATTTTCTGAAAATTCTGCTCATTAATTTAACCGATTCATTCATGTCATTGAAAAAAAATGCTGGCAATGATGAAATATGAAAGACCTTATAAGATGTTCTAAAATGTTCCAGTACTCAATGATGAAAATGTCAAATTAAAGAAGGTAAAATAAAGCAATTTTGTTTGAAAGACACCTAGTTAAAGAGATTCAAATTTTTATTAAAAATGAATCATTTTAACTCACCTTCGTGTTATTCCAATACTTTATGACTTTCTTTCTGCTGTGGAATGTAAAAGACGACACTTTGAAAAATAAAAAAATGTCCATAAAGTATATAGTCTAATGTTTGTAAAGAATATAGTCCAATGTTGTAAAGTAAAAGAAGGTAATACAGGTTTGGAACAACAAAAGGGTGAGTTTTTGGGTAAACTACCCCTTTAGCTCTTTAGCTGCAGGGTCCACTAATCTTTATTGAAAAACAATGCCGCCTCTTAACCCTTCTCCGGTTAACTAATAGTGTCATTCCCTTCAGCAAAAATCACAGCTTTAAACACTCAAACACTGCAACAGGAGGGTCTAATGGGCCTTTTGGTCGGGGGCTGTTGGTCATTGCAGTTAATGACTTCAGTAAACTCTGCAACTATATTCCAAAGAGAGTGAACCAGTCCAATGCACCATAACTCTGAGCTCCACAAAGCTCTCGGGGACGAAACAGGAAAACAGCAGGCCGCCATCATTCCCCATACAGGAGGCCCAGAGCAAAGACATCAAGGGGAGGGAGCCCAGAAAACACTGGCTCAGCCAATTAAGCAGCTGCCTCGCTCAGCAGAATAATCATAATTTGCATCCGCACATTAGTTACCTCGACTGCCTCCACAAATGTGGCAAGCTACACAGCAAGAGCCAAGGGCTTCTGGGTCCTCAAGGCCTCTCAGCTTCACTGGACCAGTTCAGATTTATGGCAGAGAAGGCGGCAGGTCGTCTCTGTCTCCTCTCCCTGTACAGGACGTTTTGGCTGGAAACGACTGCCCCACAGTCCCTCAGCAGTCATCAGGAGAACCACACGCTCCGAGCTGCAAGAGTCCAACACAAACCCACCCATTGCCTCACAATAGCTATGTGCCTCTACACCTCATTTTCTTTCTCCTTCCATCCATCCATCCAGGTAGGTGTGTATTAATTTCCTTGCCTGTCAGGTTCTAGTGGGAAAAAAAGTCTCCACTACCTGGGTAAAAGTATGAACTTGGTATTAAATTACGGCCTACATAAACAACTGCAGGTATTGTGTGACGGATGACATGAAGCCATTCTTTGTTCTCTAGATTTCATAATGCAAGACGGCATCAGTGCCATATGCTCCAACAAATGCTAACAAGTCATAAATTTCCATCAGCACAATGCTCTCTTGTGCTTTTGGAGTTAATGTTATGTTCATGAAACCATGCTTGCTTTAAAGTACCTTGCCAGTCATGTCAGTTTTGTCAAATATGATTTGAGAGCAGCTTTACATAAACCCAACTGCTTTCCTGTGCCACAATTAGCCTTTTGAGAGGGCATCTGAAAGCTGCCCTGCTCTTTTCGGATTGTAGTTGAAAGCTCATACTTCAGCCCTGCTGTTTTGAGATGCCATATGTCTAGCTGGGTCACTAACCCTCTATAACACTACCTCAAACTGTTGTGCGTGTGCAACGGTGCAGGTTTTGATTAAGCCTGGATGACTGATGTGGCCTACAAACGCTCTGGGTGAGCAAAAGTATAAAGAACTGAGATATAAAGGGTTGTGGTGTATGGCGTGGGAGGCAGTCTTTACCAATTACAATGAGTGTGAAGTTGAGGGCGAGGCTGCCAAATCCATTGGTGACACGGCAGATGTACACGCCCGCATCCTCCAGTTCCACTTCTTTGATCTTCAGACTCTGCTTCAGAACCTTGTAGCGGCTCCAGCCTGGATTCACGTTCCGCCCATCCTTCACCCACAGGACCAGCGGAGGGGGGTCACCCTCCACAGGGCATGGAAGTCGAACCGTGCGGCCCAGTTTTGCTGTCTGTCTGTCCTCTACCTGACGACTCACCCATGGAGGACCTGGAGCAAAAAACATTGTCTTAAGTAACAGTATAGCATGTGTATTTACATAACAAATAATAACCACATACCTAACATGTGAGCATAATGCAAAAGTGCACATTAAAGGGGTCATGAACTGAGATAACAAAATTCCCTTGATCTTTTGACATATAAGAGGTGACTGTAAATTTGTATAAAAATATCCTGTAAGTTTCAGAATCCAAAACTTTGTCATTAGTCTAAAAACAGCTTATATTGAAGGCATTGTTATTTATGCATTTTGGACCTAAATCACAGTCCATCTATAAGGAATAAAATACACAGACACACAAACATACACAACTATTAGCCAATCAAAACAGTGGGCGTTTACTTCAGAGTCTACAATCCACCACGCCTATTCAAACAGAGCGTTCTGATGAGGGGGGTCAAAATCAGAACAGAAAATAGTCTATTACTTCAAAATAATTATGTTTTTTGATGTAAAAATCTTGATAACATTATAAGTGGACCTCAGAGAACAGTACAAAATAAAAAACAAAGGAAGTTCATGACCCCTTTAAAATTAGAAATACTGTTTTCTTTATATTTTATTTCTTAATGAAGATAATTTAATAGTTAATATAGTATACATACTGTAATAGTTTATATATTTATGCATATATATATATATATATATATATATATATATATAGACACTTATATTTAGTGCATTTTGCTTTAATGCAAATAAAAATAAATTATGACAACATATATAAATATTAATTTCATTTGATTATTAATGACAATTATTAATGTTTTGAAATAATTGTTCTTAATAAAATATTTGTATCTTTGTGGTGCATTTTGCTTTAATGCAATAATAATAATAATAATAATAATAAGAAACATATTCATAATAACAATTTTAATAATCTAATAAAAAAATCAAATAAAAAAATGATAATTATTATTATTATTTTTGTGAACGTAGTACCTATTTGCTTTATATATAGTATTTGCTATTTCCTGGACCAGCAGGTAAAGTTTTCCTCTATTTATTCCTGGCATACTCATACTAAGGGAAAGGTACAGTATGTGAAGATTCATGCGCCCTAGCCTGAAATGTTCCTTTGCCAGTGTTATGGCACAATAAGCACAAAGACAACACTGCCAAAAATGTCATGGGCACAAAATTTCTGACATTATTATTTTTTTCTCCAGCTCCTATTTCATCTAGCCCCACAAAGAAATATTATGAGGGGGAAAGCTAGGCACAAGAATCTTAGGGGGAATTTCTGTCCTTGCATGCACAAGGTCCTTTTCATCCCCTCCTTGCAGCTCGCAAAGACTCCCATGAGCACTTGCTTTCCATTTCCTTTGCACTGGCGTGTGTGTACGTTGGAAGGCACCTCTCATTCATGCCTGGTACTGTCACATCCTGTTGCTGCTCTAGCAGCTGCTGTGAGAACCACCAAGATTATAAATTGAAAAATGACACTGGCCCTAAATGTACTTTTTCGTTCTTTTTTTCCTACTTCCCTTCAAGTCTCTCTGCTGGAGTGAAGTGTTTTCACCTGAAGCTGCTGGTTGCCATCCAGGAAAGTGCCACGAGAACACGCGGGAGGGAAAAGAAAAGGTTGTTTTGGTGCTGGAATTAAATTACAGTAAATTCCAGAATGTTGGACTGGGCCGAGAATGGCAGAAAAATTCCTCTTTGGAAATAGAGCAGAAAAAAGGTGGAAATGAACATCACAGCTGGAGAGAAGTCTATGTTAGATGAATCATGCACTTAATTTACAAATGTAAGCGTATAAAGCTATTGGTGGCTTAATAAAACATTTGTGAGGCTTTGGAAAGGAAAACAGTTGTGTGTTTATAATGATGATGTAATGTTATTGGTGGGCTCCTTGAACAAACAATGGATCTTTTCACCAGCAGAGAGGAGATGGATTGCATGGACCATGTGAGATAGATCTGATGAACCTGGTGGCTGAATGAATAGAAAAGAAGAGGGTAACTTTTGAATGTTTGCTTAAGGATATTAAAACAACCTGGTGGATACCATAGAGCAGAAGCTGAAATAGCTCATTCCCTTTCCGTTCACAGGCCACGCTTCACACCCAGCATACATCACGCACATGATAAAGAATGCATTAGAAGAAAGATGTGACTCAGAGAAAGCCTGGGACTGTCATTTAAAATTGCTTCCTTCCATCATGCTCGCTAACTATTTGTCACAGAGCCGTGTCTAAGCTGTCCGAAAAGCTTTGATGTGAGGCGGAGAGAGGCGTCATACATGCTGACAGACAAATATTGCCCATAACAGTGGAAAAGACAAAAGATGACTGAGGCCACACGCACGCCCCATACAGAAAAAAACATGTCTGAAGCTGATGGCAGACAGGGTGGCAAAATAAATCTCCTACACGAGGTGAAAATAACCACACTGTGTGCTGAGAGATTATTTGTCTTTGTCTTTTTAGGCAGAATATTAAGTATTTGAGGTTAAGGTAAGGGTTGGTTGATTTGCATTGCACTTTCGGAGAAGTTGCACCTCTAAATTCATGCCCTTTCTGGCACCACAGTTACAAATAATATTAACATTTTAACTAACATTTTTTATTTATTTTTTAATCTAGATGAACTAGCTGATGTCAGTAATTGATTTTGTTGGATCAACTAGTCAAACATTTTGCCCACCAATACCTACTACTTTCATATATCCATTGCTTTCCAAGACAAACTACCATTCAAATGTTTGGGGGCAGTGCGATTTTTTTTGTACATAAATTAATACTTTTATGCAGAAAGGATGAACTAAATTGTTCATTTACAATGTTACAAGACATTTATAAACTTACAAAATATTTATATTTCAAATAAATGCTGTTCTTTTGAACCTACACAAATCCTGAAAAGTGTATTTTGGTTTCCACAAAAAAAAAAAAAAAAAAAAAAAAAAATTAAGCAAAACAACTGTTTTCAACACTGATAATAACAAGAAATGTTTTTAAGCAGCAAATCGCAAGAATATTAGAATGACTTCTGAGTGATCATGTGACACTGAATACTGAATTCACTACTGCTAAAAAATTCAGCTTTATATATATATATATATATGAAGTAAAATTAAAAATATAAAGGATATATATATATATATATATATATATATATATATATATATATATATACTTCATGGACCTATTTTTTCAGTCTTATCTAATTAAAACCAGACACTTTCACCCAATATCTGTGCATTCTAAAATAATAATTTTCATGCTAACAGATTTAGTTTAGCAACACTAATGTGCACGTCACACTATTGGTAACAATTATGAATTTTGAGTCTCTAGGCAAAGAAAATGACAGCAAGACAAAGACAGCAACAAAGAGAAAGAGAGACATCATCTTGAGTCCATGTGCAGGCGTCGCATGCAATACGTTTTTAACAGACCTCCCAGGAAACACCCACATTCAAGACAACACTGAAGACAAGATCAATGGACTAATTCTCTATAAAAATTCATACACATTTATTGCCACCCTGACTGCACAATAAATGACTACATTGACATAAATCACTAATTCCTGTCTAGATCTATAGACTGGACTAGACACAAGACCAGTTAAAATTTCCATGTCAAAAAGAAGACCAAATTATATGGATTACTAGCTACCAAACATGCACTCCTTCACTGGCCCATTTTGTCTCAGACATCTTGATATGGTTTTTTGATTTCTCAAAGGATTTATGAATAGGCCTTACAGACCGCAGTGGAAGTACTTTGAAGCCTGGGCAGCCTCCACAGCTTTAGATGAACATCACTGGTGTCACAGGGAGAGGTTCAAACAGAGTTTGACAGCATGCTGCATGGATAAGTGATTAGAATAGAGCAAGTGACATGACCATCAAAGGCCGAGACAGAAAGAGAAAGACAGAAAGAGAAGGCAGTGTGTAAGAGAAGAAGGTGCAGGAGTAACACTGAAGACTTGGATGAGCAGACCAGGCATGGCAGCCAGTTAACTAACTGCTGCTGTCAAAAGACACGTGTACACAACATCCAAACAGTCCGGCCCATTATGAGAGCAAGAGACCACGCTGCACATTTCTGTCAGCGTTCCCGGGGATTATTTCAGCTGTAAATCACCCGCCGCTGTTACAAATAGCCTATGACCGCATATTAAAAATGTTTAACAGGAACTGAACAAAACATGTAATAGCATTTTAGTTCCTGTAGCTTAACTTGGTGCTACTAACATTAAGGCCAGTTCCTAGTGAATACATTCTGATAGACTACTACTACTACTACAAAAAAAAAAGTTTTCTATTTTAATAAATTTTAAATGCAATTTATTCCTGTGATTGCAAAGCTGAAAGTTTTTTTTAAGTTTTCAGTTTCACAATCATTCTGATATACTGATTTGGTGCTCAAAAAACAGTCATGCTGCTTGATATTTTTGTGAAAACCATGATTTTTTGTTTTTAGGATTCTTTGATGAACAGAATGTATTTAAAATGGAAATTTTAAAGGAGTCTTTACCATCACTTTTGATCAGTTTATTGTGCCCTTTCTGAATAAAAGTATTAATTTCTTTAAAAGAAATTAAACAGTATTGTACACATACAGTACTGACATATTTTCGAAATTTCAAGTTCAAGTATAAATTAGTTAATATTTTATGAACGAATAATACAAGTTACTGTTTTTTTTTACTGTTTTTTAACTTTTAAATGATACTGTTTTTCACATTTTTATTAATATGATAATATTAATCCAAAAAAACAGTATCATATTCTGTTATCATTTACTCACCCTCATGTCATTCCAAACCTGTATGACTTTCTTTCTTCTGTAGAACACAAAGGAAAATATTTTAAACAACGTTGGTGGCCCAAGCTAAATTGGACCCCATTGACTTTCATTGTATGGACAAAATCTCAAAACTATCTTTTGTGTGTGTGTGTGTGTGTTGTGATGCCAATTTTCATTTTTTCATTTTTAAAACTTATTGTAAAGTGTTATCAAATAACCTAAAAAGAAACAACTAGTACCAGTTTTTAGTACATTGTGTACATCTTTTAAAAAAATATACATATGGATGTTCTGACACAACACTCTTTTCCTCTATGAACAATACAAACAGCACTGGCAGTAAAGCTTCTGCCAGGTCATTTAGAGTTTGATCAACCACTCTCATGTGATCTACACAGCAGCTTTATTTTCTCTTATGGTGAATCTCCTGCAAAAGGAGGGGAGAGCTGCTATAGGACTCAGCATGTGATCAGTGATAGAGACAGATAGACCAAACACTGCAGCACTGGTCTTGGCAATGGAATGTGACTCTTTTATCAGGAAGAGAGATAATGGGCAGAGATTGATGCCTGATGCTGTTTGCACAGAGCCTCCTACACAGGATTGCTAGGTAAACAGGTTCACTTACGCCTCTCCCTTTTAGTTCTGGTAATGTGAACGCAGAGCTGTGCTTCTGTCATCGCCACTGCTCACAGCTGTCTCTCTACCAAGTGTAATCAGATCTTGAGCCAGACTTTGTACCTCGACCAATTGCTGCCTCTGGAGCCAATCTAACTCAATAAGGCACTGCAGAAGTCTGACATCATGTGTGCGATTCCACACAGACTTCCTTGTGGGTTATGGGCTGCTCTTTGTGCCCTGAAGAGGACACAGAGCAGCTGCCCGTCATCCACTGATCCATTAATTAAATTAAACACAGCGAAGCCCAGGCCGCCTGGTCTCACTTTGTCTTAATTCTGATGACCTCCTGTACATTTTACCAAATTAAGCACCAAGAGGTTGTTAGTTTTGCATTTGCAAATTCTGTTCTTATTTTACTGCTACGTTCAAACTTGAAATGTGCATCACCGTTCAAAACCTTGGGGTTGATAAGATTTCTTAAATGTTTTTAAAAGGCTCTATTGCTCAGCAACACTACATCTACTTAATCAAAAATACAGTAAAAACTGTGAAATATTATTCCAATTTACAATAACAGTTTTGTATTTTAATATATTTTAAAATGTAATTTATACTTGTGATGCAAAGCTGAATTTTCAGCATCAGTGTCACATGATCTTTCAGAAATCACTCTAATATGCTGATTTGCATTTTTTTTGCTTTAATAATGTACTGTACATTTTATTTATTGCTTTTATAATATAATAATAGGACTGGTTTAGTTTAGTTAACTTTACGATAGCTTTACTTGAGCCTACGATAATAACCCTGTTAAGTCCGTTTGCTAGAAAGGGGCTGATGCCAAGGATCTCCGATGAACCCCTGACATTTAAACTGCCAGCTGGGGAATCTGGTTCAAGACTGTCCAGCCTCATCAAGCTCGCCAAACCCTCACCCTGACAGAGATATTTTGAGAGTTGGAGAAGAGAAGCAGCATCCATGACTGTAAACGTACCTAAAGTGTCCCTATCTGTTATAAAGCTGCCATGCTGCTCCAGTCTGCAGTTCAACCAAATGATCTACAAGGAGGAGATTATTGCCAGTGGTTTCAAACCATAGATTGCTTCTGTATATTCAGTAGAAAAGGCCCTATTCAAGCATGACTGGTGTTTCATTGTGGGCTGTAATTATACAGTATGATTCATTATGGATACAAAGCTGATCTGGGATTTATCTTGCTCAAACTGGCTGAAATTATGATGGTTATTCTGCTTTATTATTCAGTACTTCAGACCCCCCAAAGTGAGGTTGCGATCCAACAACCTCAGAAACCCAATGCAGGACATCATCTCCAATTTCTTCTGTGTAGGACAGCATTCCCTATTTGTTTCCTCCTCATATGGACCACCAGCAATTTGGACCACAGGGAAGGGCACTGCAGCGCGCCAAACCTGCCCTCGTAAATAGACCCACAGCTCTGCAGGGTTTCAGGGGTAATGTTGAGTAACCTGGTCTCCAGCACCGTAACGAGCACCTGCTTATTAAGCTCGGCCTTTGTGTCAAAAATCCCGGCCGACAGCCATCACACGCAATGCCTCTAATCCTGATTTGGCTCTCTTTTTGCTGCTTCTTTTTTTTCTCTATTGCTTTCTCTCCTTTGTTTCTTTCTCAGGAGTGTTTACATATTAAGTTATGCCTTGCAGCATGAGCTACTGCTGTTGCAATGACACTGACAGAATCGCGTGCCAGAGCAGACACAGCTGTTCGCGAAAAGACAAGACTGCACACAACGCATTTGCCGAGCTCACGTTATTAATCACATCTGACACTATGTTACACTAAGAACACGAAAAGTTCACCCATTTCCTTTTATCTTCTCTTTTATTTCCCAGATGCAGAAACAAACTGGCAACTGATCTTTGTTTATATTCCTGCTCTCGGTGGTTTTCCCATCCTGACCTTTGACCTATTGCAATGAACCTAGGAAAAGTGCACCCGAGTTAGCAATAAGTGTGAGAAAACATTAAAAACAGCTAAGAAAAGAGACCCTTCTGTCCAAGTTTTAAATTCCAGGAATGCTAGAGCTCACAACATGGGATCTTGGATTTGCTTTGCGACAGTGAAGTGCATCTCTCGCAGCTGAGGTTGATCCTTGTTGTGTTGGACACCTGTAATCCTATAAAACACAAGCTAATCCTTCTTTTTTTCTTTATCTTCAGGGGATAAAGAAATTCCCAAAAAGCCTCCTGTATCGAAACAGTGAACCGCCCATACACAGCAAATTGCACATGACGAACGCATCGGCCTGGTCTTGCACGAGGACACTGCTCCGACAAGCTCAGTCCACGAGAATGGGGAGAACAAAGGTGGGATGGCAGCTCTCAATCTCTCATTCAAAACGAGTTGCCCTCTCCCACCTGTGCAAACACTCCAGCTCGGTATATCACAGGTACATAGACAAGAAAGGGATGAAACACAGTTGAACTCCCAGAACTATTCAAGCGCTGAAACTTTTTAACTAAGCTCAGATTATATAAAAAACATTCAAAGGCTTGGCACGCTTCCTTTGTGTTTTAATACCTCCTCCATAAATACCGACACTCAAAGAGCCGCGTCGACGCAATACAGCATCGACAAATGCAGCTCATTAGCTGCTTTGTTTACGTAAACTGACTTTTCACCCACAAAACCGACGGCTTTTGTGATGTGAGCGCACGTTTAACATAGATCACGAACTACAAAGAAAAGACTTCAGACTTCAGAGGAGAATAATGGGCTAATGGTTCTGGTTTTCATCTGCGATTAAAAACTACGGGGTAAAATACAGCATCAGTTTTTGCCAGACTGGGTTCATGCTGTCCTGACATTAATGTTCTAGTGTATGCGTGTGTGTTTGGACTCACTGCAGGACCTGATGTTATGAACATCATGTTCAAATTTAACAACTGCACTATTTCCCGATTGAAATGTGCTGGTTAACTTGCTCAGCATTTACAATGCCAAGGAACACACGCACATGTGCATGTGTGCGCACGTACACACACGCAGACAAAGGTATTTGCCAAATAATCCTTTTTTGAAAACTCAACTGCCACATAGGTACACTAAACAATGCTCACTTCCTGTGGCAAGACAAACCTTAGCAGAAAAATGTGTTAATAGTGAAATCACCTCAATCAACATCTTAATTATCTCTAAAACTTGGCCAAATTGAAAACACATGCATGCAAACACACATGTAACATAATGTTCCTCTCAAAAGAACTAAATAATGACATTTCCAGATATATATTTTACAGTTTTCTTCACAAGTGTGCCACATTTAACTGATATAGTTTGCAGCTCTTTCAGACAGACAGACAGGCAGACAATAACTCTGTCTCCAGCGCATACAGACAGACAAGCAGATAAGAGGAGCTCTGGTTACAGCTGTTTGTATCCTTAGGCATTTTCAACTCTGTGCCAAGTACATAATTTCTCTAACACAGGAACATGTACAACTCAATTCTAAGTGTAGCTCATTGAAACTGCATAAATGCGCTTATAGTAATATGCAAGTAAAGTTATTTGAATAAATATTCTATAGAGAATCTATAAGGCGGCCTTATAAAAGAACTACATCAAAGACGTGCTAATTTACAGAGATGCATCAGATGTTAGCCATTAAAATGTTATAAGTAACTGAAATAACCACAAATGTCAGGGCATGTCAAAACATCTCCAGGGCCCAAAAAGGCCCCTGATGGTTAAATCAAACACAATGAATGTTTGCATAGCTTACTATTCTAAATATTTAATCACTAATCCCCACTGAATTTGCATAGATTGCAGGATTGATTTAAAGTGATTTTAGCCAAACATGAAAGTTCTGTAAATAAAAAACACTGCTCGTTGTAACACAATAAAAGTGAATGGTACACTGTAACCGATTTTTGTAATTTGAACAGTATTTTACTGTAATATGTACAGTAAGATACTGTAAAATGTATATACAGTATTTTACTGTAAACTGCAAAGGATTGTGGGAAAATATATGTATTTTACAGTAAACTACTGTAAATTTACAGTAGTGAACTTGCCCGCAAAAAACTGACCAATGGCAAGGGATAATTCTTTTGTTTACTCTTTGGTGGAAGCAGCGGTAAAAGGACAAAAGAGAAAGGTTGCACTGTTAACTGGACAAAAAGGTTAGTATATTATTTCTGTTTTATGCAAAACTGAGATATTTTAAGATGTTTTAACTTGTTAACAACAAACTAACATTATTCATCGTGTCCTTTTTCATATCGGGAGTTGGGGCCTTTTTTTCTGACTGACGGCCGGATTAACGCCGCCATAACGGTGATAACATCGACTGGTGAGTAAACTAAGGTCACCTATATTAGTCGAAATAAACCTTAGTTAAACCGAGAAACACGTTTGTAGGTTCTGCTGCCCTTTAATGCAAATTAGTTAAAGTTAATCTGGCAAATCCTTACTTAACCTTAACACGTACTAACGTGAAATAACGTTACTGAGGTAAAGTGCGTAGGCAACAACACTGTTTCAGTCGAGATTTTAAACAGT
>JAFVLL020025720.1:0-43738 GCA_021397915.2 Tor tambroides | reverse complement strand
GGCCAGACAAGATACCACTAAATCAATCTGATATAGATCTGCGCTGCCCAACAAAATGTTTGTTTGCCTGCACCAGCAGAATAGCTGTTAACTTGGAGTCAGCTGAAATCAGAATTCTCAAAAGTTTTAAGGTTTCACAGAGTTTGAGGCCAAAAGTTGATATCAGTCACATTTAAAGTTACATTTTCTCTTATTACTTGCCACAGCAAGAGAATGAGAACGCAGCAGATGTTCAGGCCCAGAAAAGAAAGTCTCTTGATAAAGTAATTGATTGCACGAAAATCTACAAGCACAGAAATCCATTTATCACACAAGACGCTCCCCCATGTGGCTATTTTTTACTTCCACACCCAGACGAGTTTTCTGACAAGATGTATGTGTGCCAAGGAGAGCTCTTCTTTACGCTCCATTAACATATGTACATGTAATTAAGTCTAACAGACTAACATATTATAAATAATGTTCAGATTATTAAAAGAAAAAGCACACCATAGAGTTAGAATTATGGCAATTATTAAACCTGATGTTGTGCATGGGAGTTGTTCTTCAACTATAGGGACTTTTGACACTGTGGACCTTTAGAAAACACTTTCCAGACTTGCTAGCTTTTTATTTGCGCATTTATTTTTTTATTATTATTTGCAGTGTACATAAATCATAGGAAAATTTTCCACTTCTCTAAACCAGCTTTCGCATTTTGTTTAATAAAACTATACAGAAATGACATTTTAAACTTATAATTTGACAAAGCAAAAAAAAAAAAATAATAATAATCTAAGGAAAGTGTTTTCACAGGGGATATTTTTCTTGGATTTTCTTTGTCTTCTCACATCTTCTGTATCATGTTTAATCTCATGACCAAATTTACCTGACAGTGTTTGTGATTACTTGATAAGAACTTAAAAACATTAAACACATCATCATATTAGAAGCTGCATTAATTTTAGATCTGAAAATTAAGAAGAAAAAAAATCCCTAATATATTTGTTTTTCCATTAGCAGAGGAATCCAGCAAATGCAATAAAGACAATAAAGGTATAAAAAGGCCAACAGAAGTGATGTAACCGCAATCTTGAGAGGTCACTAGGCATTAGATCGGAATAACTGAGCCGTATAACAGCAGAAATATCAGGCTGCTTCACAGGATCAGAACAAACACTTCTCCACAATGATGTTCCCTTACTGTCTGATAATAATGGTCACATACATGAGGAAAACGGGCATCCAGCCTGTCTTTTTTCATACTAAGAATACTGTTACTATATTAGGTTTTATAATACACAAAATATTACACTGTTCATTCATCTTTTACTGAGCATTGTGTTTTCATCTGTCCTTTCTACTGAGCATATTGTTTTAATACTGGAGGTTATGTTTATTTAATAAAAAGATTAAAAAAAACAGCATTTATTTAAAATAGAATGTTTTGCAACAATATACACTAAATATAAGTTTGTGGTCAGACATTTTGAACAGACAAATTTTTTTATTATTATTATTTAAAATAGAAGTCTTTACTGTTTTAAAAAAAAAGCAGCACAACTGTTTCCAACACTGATAATAAATCGGCGTATTAGAATGATTTCTGATGGATCGCGTGACACTGAAGACACTGGAACTGATGCTGACGAAAATTCAGCTTTGCATCACATGAATACATTATATTTTAAGTAGTCTACAGTAGTCAACATTTGAAGTGGATCAAAAAATTTCAGCAAAATTGTCCTAAAACCAAAACAATACCCGTTCTTGTCTTAGGACAACTTTGATGAATTTTTTTGATCCACTTCAAATGTTGACTACTATATGTGACCACAAAACCAGTCATAAGGGTCAATTTTTCAAAATTGAGATGTATACATCTGAAAGCTGAATAAATAAGCTTTCCACTGATGTATGGTTTGTTAGGATAGGGACATTTTTGGCCGAGGTACAACTATTTGAAAATCTGGAATCTGAGGGTGCAAAAAATCAAAATACTGAGAAAATTGCCTTTAAAGTTGTCCAAATGAAGTTCTTATCAATGCATATTACTAATCAAAAATTAAGTTTTAATATAATTACGGTAAGAAATTTACAAAATATCTTGATGGAACATGACCTTTACTTAATATCCTAATGATTTTTGGCATAAAAGAAAAATCAATAATTTTGACCCTTACAAATGTATTTTTGGCTATTGCTACAAATATACCCCAGCGACTTAAAACTGGTTTTGTGCTCCAGGGTCACATTTATTAAAATAGAAAACCATTATTTCAAAATAATGAAATTATTATGAATGATTTTTTTTTCAGTATTTTTTTAATCAAATAAATGCAGTCTTGATGAGCATAAATGACGACTTTAAAAAATTTACAAATTTTCAGATCCCAAACTTTTGAACGGCAGTGTATACTGAGCAACTATATTGAACAATGTGCTCGATTTTAAATTTGGGTTAGGTCAGGTCAGTGGCAAGGTCTTGTTTACTGTCTGGCTTCTGCCGTCAAAATAATGTCTCTGCAGACCTCTACCAGAACTGGTAACTTCCAGACTTAACACAGATCATCTACAAAAAGAACTGCTCTCATTAATAGCATCCACAAAAGATGACACCACTGATCTGGCACTCATGTATTAACACCGCACGAGGTGAAATAAACATGAAATGAAGTTGTTGTTCTCATTTTGTCGCCAGAGAAAGAGAGAGAGGGAGGGAGAGAACAGGGCATTGTTCACAGCAGGTGCAGAGGTCCAGGAACAACAGGCCGGTAATAAATGTTTCCCAGCAGCTGGGTTTGGATGAACAGGTCTGTGTCCAGGCACTGGCTCTGCATCAACCCACTCCCACCTGCTCACGACGGGACGCCATTACTCAAACAACTCGTATTAGTGCGACTGAAACCACCATTTAATCATCTGCACAGCTTTATCCTTTTATTTATTAAAGCCCACCGTGTGCTATTTCACCGAGTGTGGGTGGGTGAGAAAGAGATGGGTCTTACACCCCCCCAAAAAAAAAAAAAAGTTACCACGGAGAATATGAGACACTAGGGTAAGTCTTTTTTTATCTTACACCTACAAAATGTTATTTTGGAACCCTCATAACTGCACTTTTAAACTAGTACAAGCCAATTTTTCAGCAGTTATTGTTGTCACGCCCACAAATAAACAAGGCAGCAAGGGATTGTGGGTATAATTTCTACACATCTGGGCAGCTGTACAGAAATAGACCAAAGAGAAGACACCATCTCTTTTTGTCTAGGCAATGGTGCCATTACCTCAATTAATAAAATGTGCTGTTATAGGCCAAACATTTCTATAGTGTTTGCATCATGTCTAGAGATCAGATAGATGTGACGTTCTCTTCAACAGGTTTCATTGGCTTTCAGTCATGCCTGAAGAAGCAGTCGTCACAGGAAATGAAACAGGAAGCCAAGAAGACTCCAAAGTAGCATTGATTTCCCCTGACAACACAAATCACTCACTGAAACTGCTAGTTGCACTGACAACTAATAGATGTCACATTGATATGGCACTTACAGATGATTGCTAGGCTTTTCTAGGTAGTTGCTAAGCAATTACTAGGGGTGTTCTCAGTGGTTGCTAGTGTGTTCTAGGTGGTTCCTTGCTCCTAGGATGCTCTGGGTGTTTGCTAGGTTGTGTATGCCAGATGATTACTAGCGTGCTCTTGGAGATAATTAGCTGATAGAAAAGGTATTCTGTTGTTGTTCTGTGAGGTGATTTTATAGGTTGTTAGACAATTGATATGGTGTTTAAAATAGTTTCTAGGTGGTTACTAAGGCAATGTTAGGTTTGGCACAATATCAGATTTACACTACATGATTATTGCAGGCAAAAGAATTCACCCAAAATATTGTATATATTGTGATATCTTTAGAAATCACGAAAAATTCAGAATAAATAAGGTTATCAGTCTAATATATATATATATATATATATATATATACACACACACACACTAGGGCTGGGCGATATATCTCATGTGATATGCATGCGCATCTCGTCAGTAAAGCCGGTTCCTTGATCAGCGGTAAATCTCCATCACCTGTTTTCAAATGGAGCGGCATTTAATACATAGAGCCGTAGTTCACTGACAAGCTACGCAATATCGCGTTCATTATCGAAGGCGATTCATCTGCGATAATGAAAGCGATATTGCGTAGCTTGTCAGTGAACTACGGCTCCGTGTAATATGAAAATATAACAAAAAAATATGAAAATAACATATTTTTACTCCAAACTCACGTTATAGTCTCCATCTACTGTTAGAATTACCTTTTTATTTATTTTTTTAAATAATCCTTCTGTGAACCTATGTGGCCTTTTTTAATCACAGAATGAGGCAGAAATTCTGTTGTTTTATATTATACTATGGGGCTTGTTGAATTCTTGAATCTGATTGGATGACGAACATTCTAATATGCAATTATTTTCAGGGAAACGCATGGGAAAAGTAGTTCCAGGAAGGTCTTGACCGCATTACATATCCATATCACTTTGTGTTGGAGTGTTTTGATAGTATTTTGGGTGCTAGGTCATATCGCTATACACCATACATCTATACAATTTGCTGAAAGAGAAAGCTGAAAACCATCAGAAGAGTGAAAACAAAAAGAATGATTAGCTGGAGATGGATGACATGTACAGCCGCATGCGGTAAGTAACATCTTCAATCTTCTGTTTATGATATATAATGTTACGCAAAGCCTTGACATCATATCCGGGAGATAAGTCAGTAAATTCAAGTAAAATCACAGGCTTCGCTTATCCCATGCAAACGCGCCACACGAAATTCAGATGTGGTGGGGGGGGGGGTAATTTCTAAATCACACGAGGTCCCCAGATATTACTAATCCTGTGCGAATAGGGCTAAAGACAACAGAGCCCAATTCAAGTCTCCATGATATTATGGTCTCTACATACGGCTTGAGTCCATCCTTTAATGTAAATATAAGCATTTTTAGGCTGTTTAAAGCTGTCAGATGACAAACAGAAATAGTGCTAAATGTGTTTTTTTAAATATATATATATATATATATATATACACATAAATAAATAAATAAATAAATATATAAATAAACATATACACAACATATTTATTTATGTGTGTGTGTGTGTATATGTATATTTATATTTATATATATATATATATATATATATATATATATATATCACACACATATATATATACACATACATATACATATATACATACACATATTTGTACAAAATAGAATCCTGTGTACAAGAAATAGCAATAATAATTCTTGCCTTAGCAAACACCACTAATAAAATCTTTATTTTCTAGCAGTTATCTGACAAAAGAGAAATGATTTCTTCTTAGGAAAATGTTGAGCGTGGTTCGGTGGCAGTTTGTGAGACGTCAGCAGGATGCACAGAATTGATCACGCGTTAAAGCGCCTGTTCAAACAGTGATGCCGCCCTCCGCCGGTCATTACTCTTGTTAAAGGATGCTTTCCAGCTGTTCACGCTCGCTCTCCACTCACTCAAACACAAATACACACACACCGATGAACTCACAATGCGCACACCTGTGCAGGAGCTCAATAGCATGGATCGATGGGGTTTGATTGAGTGGGGCTGCAGTCCAGGGTTCGAGTCAAGATGACAGATGAGGTAGCCGTAGGCAAATGAAGGTCACACGGGTGAATTGGATGTTTCTGTGTGTGTGAGACCACACACTAGACTAGAAGGGGGTCAGAATATCAAATATCCTCCTCCAATCCATCCTGTTTCAGACTGACACTTCATTTATCAGTGTGGCAGGAGGGCACACTGCCGCCTGTCTGTGTGTCAGAGAGTACGACCACACATAACCCCCCTCATCATGCCAGTCCTGTGGGAAACTTTACACCAATTACATACCTGATATGTTTCATCCATTATTAAAGTTGAAAAGTGTAATTTTTTTTTAAATATTAAAATGCTTTCTCCTTTCTTAATATGCAGATTGTGCACCTCTTGAGACAAAGGGAAGGAGTTTAACCTGCACAGTTCTTACCACCTGGCCTCAAGCTCTCCCCCTTAAACCAAAATCCCATCCGGGTCACGGCACCAATTTAACTGGTCTGAATTTACACCAGCTCCATGAGGGTTCGAACCAGCGTCAGTCTGCGTGAGAGGCAGGGGAGTGGAAACACTTCTAGCTATGCAAGCCCCATTTCATGTGTGGTTGGATCCCGAAATGTGTCAGAATGCAAATGCGTAATACAATGTGTCACACTGTCAGCACTGCCGCAAAAGTATCTGACTTTACCAAAAGTCTTTCCAGCCACAACAAACTTACTCAGAAATATGCGCCTGCAATATTTATTGTAGCGACTCTTTCTTCGGAGGTGTGAAAAAAAAAAACAAGCCAAACACATTTGGTCACAGTACTGTGTGCATTTGGCACACAAATTTGAAGGCAACTTTATCACCAACTTGAATGCTGAGGTTTGCTAATCACTGATTCTTGAGACATGGGACAAAACACGTCCAGTAATTGTAACTGTTTTAGTTATTTATTTATTTTTTTCTCTCTCATTATTATATTAAATCTATGACACTTCTCCCTACATCTAAAACAGTGTGTCCACAGAGAAGGGTTCAATTGTTCATATGCTATAAAATGGATAAAAATGTGACCCTGGACCACAAAACCAGTCTTAAGTCACTGGGGTATATTTGTAGCAATAGCCAAAAATACATTGTATGGGTCAAAATTATTTTTCTTTTATGCCAAAAATCATTAGGACATTAAGTAAAGATCATGTTCCATGAAGATATTTTGTAAATTTCCTACGGTAAATATATCAATTTATAAAAAATATGCATTACTAAGAACTTTAAAGGCGATTTTCTCAATATTTCGATTTTTTTGCACCCCCAGATTTCAGATTTTCAAATAGTTGTATCTCAGCCAAATATTGTCCTATCCTAACAAACCATACATCAATGGAAATCTTATTTATTCAGCTTTCAGATGATGTATAAACCTCAATTTCGAAAAATTGACCCTTATGACTGGTTTTGTGGTCCAGGGTCACAATTTTTTTTTGTTGTTTTTTTTTTTGTTTGTTTTGTTTTGTTTTGTTTTAATGATAAAAGAGAGTTTGTTTTATCAAAAGCAACACTTAATAATCTCTCACATCAAAGCTAGGTTCTTTTTCAATAACACGTGTGTTTCATAAGGTTTCAAAGTTGTGTCCTGACCTTTTGTCAACACCGTCAGACATTCAATAAAATGCAATAAAATTAGGGAATATCAGGGGAAGCTGTTACTCTAAAGGACCCTCTTGCCACATTCCACCTCTGCAGAGCACATCTATGTCAGACAGGCTCTGGTAAGTTTTATAGTTTTATAATATTTTTAAATTCTGATGTTAATATGCCCTGTGGTATGTCAACACCCTCTTCCAATTTCTGAGGAAATTTGAAATTTTTAGATCATGTTATTCCGCTGAAGCAGGTTTTACAGCATCTAACATCAACAGAGAAAGCAAAATGGCTACAACTTGAAATCAGTTTGTTTTGTAAAAGAAAAGTCGGTGACAGGCTAATGACAGAGTTGACATTCAACATGAAGTCATCATTTTTTTGCTGTTTTCAAGTAATTTTTAATTACATTAAATATAAAATAGCATTTATAAATACGAAATATGTGACCTGACAGCATATATTGCTTTTGTGGATTGATAGTCATCACTTCTAGCAGAGTTAGGGTTGAGGGAACATAAGGCTGAGGGAACATATAACACTGGATAAAACATGTCTATTCATAGTTTGTCTGTATTCTGATCATATGTGCTCTGATAATTTTTGGATCATGTTAAGATGTTTAAATGTGAATATTAAGAGCCTGGTAAAATTGAGATGAGATACAATGTAAATGGATAGAGGTAAGCACTAATTGTTTTATGTATTCATATAACTGTTTTTAAAAGTTACCTTGTTACCATAGCAGATGCACAGCGGACATACTGTTCTGAGATGAGAGAAAATAGATCATCTGTGTTCCAATGATATCTAAAAATACTTATGTGAATCTTGAATAAAAGCTTTATAAACAATCACATAGCCTACTCACTGATTGGTTCCAATGTATTTGATAGTTAAAATGACAAATTCAGGTTTTCATCACCACCGTCTGATGCATCAACTCTGTCAGGTGAATATTTTGATAATATTTCATTATGATATTTTATATTTGTTGAGGAATTGTTGGTCACATGTGAAAATGTAATCTGTCTGCTAACATGAGAATGTGTTGTGTTTGTGTTTTTGGTGTTGGATGGTGTTGAGACAAAATAAGTAATGGCATACTTAAAGTTAAAAAGCATATTTTGATAAAAAAGAGAAAAGTTGGGAGGTTGTATCAAAGCATAGCTCAGTAGCTTAGCACATGCAAGATACACACATGTTTAATTTGCCTGAGTACAAGGTTTTATTTTTTTCAATACTGCACCCTGTTTTGTCCCACTTCTCAAGAATCAGTTTAATGCAACAGTATTGCATAAACTATCAACAAGACCGCATGTTTGCAATGCATTGTTCACACATATTCATTTGCATACTTGCAATAATTATGTTTCTGGCTGTAGAATAGCAACCTTTCTGGAAACCTTTTTTTTTTTTCCTCCTCTGGACTTTTTTAGTCAGGGCTAATTACTAAATTACCCATTAACTAGCTCATTAGGAGGGATATTTCCAGTAACCAACAACAACAAAAAAACAAAAACACGGGCACATCCGCCACGGGTAGTCGAGGTTAGGTGCAGAAACTAATGTTGATATTTCTAGATGATGTTTTTAAATTGCACTTGCCATTTTAATTTACCATTATGATTTTTTTTCTTGCAAAAACATTTCCTATTCTGAACCCTGTTTATAGAGCACAACGTTAAAGAAAGAAAGAGCTTTAATGACAGCAGGCATTCCAGCTGGCATGGACAAAACAGCATGATCATGTCTTCTCAGCATGATTTGAGAATGTTCCAAAAAGCATCTTGTATGATAAAAAATAAGCAAGTGCATATGATTCAGCTCAGGTGGTTCAAAGATCTGTCTAACAGAAAAAAGGTTTGTACATTCACTGTTTCAGGTTTTGCCCAACCACTGAAATGGTTTAATGCACTATTCGTTTTCATTCGACTGGACCTCTGAGCTTCCAGGCGGAAGTCATCCTAGAAGTCATTAGTAGGAAGCCTAATTACTTATAAATGTGCATTTATGTAGAATGCATTATGTATTCTTTGATTCATCTTGTAATGGATGTACGCTGTAGTTCTCTAATGAGCTTGACCATTTGAAGCAGGACTTCACTGTGCGCTGAGACTGTTCCACTTACTGAGAGCAGCTTCCATGTGATTGGGCGCACCTGCCGCGGGATTCCAGACCAGCTCAACTTCCGAAGCTCCTCTGAGGAAAGAAAAGATATGTATTAGACTAAAAGTCATTACTCAAAGTGGTATTATTATTTTTTTTTTTTCTATCATTAATTGACTAAATTATTAATAATCAGTCCGATCAAGATTTTGCAGGATTTTTTTCTTTCAAAATTGACTCTAATAATGAATTATGTGAACTACGAATTATTCACAATAAGACCATGGAAGTGTTAAAGGGGTCATGAACTGAGAAACCAAAATTCCCTTGATATTTTGACATAGAGGACATTCCTGTAAGTTTCAGAGCTCAAAACTTTCTTGTTAGTATAAAAACCAGTCTGCCAAAACAATAGGTTGTGGAGTGTGGCACTCTATGATGTAATAGTGGCTAAACACTGCTTACACAGAAGAAGATCAATGCCTGATTCTACATCACTGCCTGTTTAGCCCTGCCCACTGATTCTACATCACTGCCTGTTTAGCCCCGCCCACCGATTCTACATCACGGCCTGTTTAGCCCTGCCCACTGATTCTACATCACTGCCTGTTTAGCCCTGCCCACTGATTCGCACATGTAGTGTAAATAACTACAGGCGAACACAGGTCTACACAGAAACAAAACGATAAAGATGGCTCCGAATACAACAAGATGCTGTTCAGTGCAAAGTTGTGGAAAAACAGTCTTTGCAATGCCTTCCTTCTGATCCCAATGTTAAGAAAGAGTAGATGAACTTTATTTTCAATGAAGATCCAGACCGCGTCAGTAGTCTTTTGTTCACTTCATTTTACCGCGGATTCATTTACAAGCAAGGAACAATTCGACGAGGGATTTTCAGAAAGATTGAAACTAAAAGATGATGCTGTGCAACATTACAAGGGACCTCAGAGAATAGTACAAAATAATAAAAAAGGCCGTTCATGAGCACTTTAAAAAAGGGGGTCAGTTTAGACTTCATGTTGACTTAAAAAAAATTCAAACAGGTCTTGATAACCCCAGTCCGTTGCCTACATTCACAGACAACCACGGTGCTCTGCAAACCATTATTACGTAAACTGTCCCACTGAATTCAATGGCAATTTATGCAAGAATACTTATATAAATGACTTCTGCTGAAAGTTGTTCTGCTCATTTTTCCTGAATGAGGCCCAGCTGTGCACATGCTTAGTTCAGCGAGGGCTGACCAGTTTTCATCTGGGAAATAAACACGGCTTAAACACAGCAATTTTGCATTCAGTTCAGGTTTGTACAATAATACCTTTACCTTCCTTTTCTGATCAAATAAAATGAAGAAAGATGTTAAAAACCATGTCTGATTTGTCATCAGAATTAGAAGAATGCATACAGAAAATGTACACAGTATACTACGTACAGTACACATACTGCAAAAAAAGTATAACACGGTAGTATTTACTTCAAATATCCATTGATATGTTCGGAATAGCAAATACACTACAAATATGGTGACATCAAGGTGTCTCTGATAAACTGTTTTCAATATATAATGTTTTGAGACACACTAATCGAGCATATTAAATAGTGTGGATAGCCTGCAAAACAGGATTCAGCCAATAACATTCGAATTCAACAGGCACACCAGGCTTTCAGTGCGCACTGCATGAGTGTGTATTTGTGAACCCAAGAGTGCTAACGTGAATAAATCTCAGTGAGGCAAATTGGACTTTTAAAATGGACAAAGAGTCCCTTCAGAGTCTTAAAAGAGTGAAAAAGCACTTTAATATCAAATATTTCTCATTTCATATCTGTATTGCATATTTCAAGGGTTGATGGCAGCGATCATAATGTGTTGAATGTGGATTAGTCATTTCTCAGGGCCTTGACAACAGGCTGCAGTGTAATGTGCATACATTTTATTTGACATCAAAGATAAATCTAAATTTTAAATCAGAGGTTGGTTTAAAAATTCATACAATAGATGAAATGTGCTATGAATACAAGAGCCTTCTGGGGAAAGCATTTTTTTATTTTTCTGAAAACTATCCTTTCTGATATCAGAGCTTGATGTTTCTTGAGCAGTTTCTTTGTCAGGGCAAAATGAAGACTGAAGCGAATAAATAATGAATAGTGTTGTTATGACTGCCATGTAAATACGAGTGACTTGAAAACATAAATATGGTCTACTTATTCACACACCATTCATTATCATCGATGTCAATGTATTCGCAGAGACGCCTCAAAGGTTTATTCTATCAATCATATTTCCACTCAGCTCTTAAATAAAAAAATTTAACTAAATTATTCTTTGAATTACATCAGAGGGACCACCTAGACTTTTATTTGATCTAATCTGCAAAAGCAGATTTTATGCATTCATGAAACATGATTATGATACATTATGATTATAACACATCTCAACACATATTCAGTATGTAGCAAACTAACCAAATATTTCATTCATCCATTCATGCATTCATTATTTATTCATTTAAATGTGTCCTTCTTACATTACATATGTACTACTATTCTATATGCAACTAAAGCCCATACTTATTGTAAGTACATATTGATAATTAATATGATTCATACTTAATTATGATTCTATACTTACAGTATTTGTGGAATAATACTAACAAGGACACATAAAAAAAAAGATATCATTAACATTAATATTAACAGGTATTTCTGTGGAAAAACACTGGAAAATGATCTATAAATTCTGTCAACAGAATGTTTGTCCATCCAAACGTAACAAACAAAGCAAATATGCAGTTCGGCTTGTGGTAATCTAGTCATTGTAACTTTAAATGCCTTTGTTTTCAGGCAGACTGATAAGGAAACCTGTGTCCTTAGACCTGGAAGTTCATCCAGTCATCAGAGAAGACAGATGGTGGAAAATAGTCGCAAAAAACTAAATTATGACTATGTAGCAAGAAACTTTGATCAAGATTATAAACAAATAAATAAATTACTGCTGTCAAAATTAGCGCGTTAATGCAGGCGATTATTTTTTTCAAGTTTAACGGCGCTAAAAATATTTAATGCAGTTAACGCAGGGGTGGAGCTAGGGCTGGCCACCCCACTCACAAATGCTGCTTCTCTTTTTTTCTTGACAAGAATTGCATTTATTTAGACGCAGAACATCTTTATGAACCCATCAAACGAGAGACTTTTCAGACACGCACTCCAACTTCACCTCAGTGCCAGGCGCTAGTCAAGCGAGTACAGAAATGGTACAGGTGACTAGGGAGCTTCAGTAGAACAACAGTGAACTGTGGTCAGATGAGATGTTGTCAGGCCATATGTCAGTAAAATCGAATTTTCCTGTCCTGTCAGCTGTTATACTGTGATCGTAGCGCATGCTCCTCAATTGCACGCACAAATATGGTGTATTTATACGCTGTATCCTGTATCATTTCATATTAAAGCGCGACTGAAACTATGAGCATCCGTGTCAGATCCGCGTCACATTCAGCAGCAGCAGATCTTAAAGTAATAGCAGCCGAATAACTTAATCACCCAGCTGCTGTGATGTCTGTTAAACAAAGAACAAAAGAAAAAGAGGAAGTCAGTAACTTTCATAGCTTTAAGGATTCATCTATATTTAATTTAGAATTTAGTATTTGATAACTTTATTCAATTTCTGTATATTTCCTACTTGCTGAAGGGCACAGGTAAATATGACATTTATTATAATGGGTTTATGTGAAGTTTGATTTAATTTCACTTAAATTAAAAGTTATTTTTTAAAGTCTAAGAAATGTTCAAATTGATAGCGCTCAATTATACTGTAATGTTGAATGGCTATAGTCAATGGTAAAATATTAGGAAAAAATAAATATTTCATAGAGACATCAGTAGTATTGGTATCAGTGATGCCAATAAAAAAAGTCATAAAAAAGATGCCATTAAGCAAATATTAAAAATATACTGTCTTTATGTTGTTTCTACATTAATTTGAAGGTTGAATGTGAAATTATTGCAATATAAAAGTATATTTAAAAATTTTAATGTTAGGCGGAATTAATCACGATTAATTTCAGAAAAATGTGTGTTTTTTTTTTTTTTTTTTAAATCGACAGCACTAAAATAAATAAAAATCAACAACTGTTTATAAAAATCCATTTAAAATCAGAAGAATTGATTTGTTTAAATCTAAATGTAACAGTCGTACATTCCATTCACTTGTCCATTGCAGGGAAAAGAGCAGCCTACACATTCCTCAAAACTTCTCTTTTTGTGTTTCAGAAAAGTCATCATACTGGCTTGGAAAAACATGAAGGTTAGTAAATGATGACAGAATAATTATTTTTGGGTGAATTATCCCTGAATCTCATTTTGGGGGTCAGTCATGCAGTAATCTAGATCTTCATAAAGTCTTCATTAAGCCATATATCATTATAAAAAAGACACCATTTCCAGTCTAATGAATGCATTTCTGCAGATCTTCATGGCGCTTGTGCAATACCTGTGTGGCTAAAGTGTAAGTACAGAGGGCATGAGTGTGTGTTCTCTCCAGGCAGGTATGCTGGTGAGGTATATGAGGATGGTAGGCTGTCCTGACACATTGAAGGCTAGCTTTAATGTGCGTGCTGCTTTACACAGGAACTTTATAGGGAAAGCGCTCAATTCATTAAACACAGAGCCACTCAAGGGTGTCTCCTCGGCTCGCACCTTTGAACCCTCATTTGCGCTGTCAGCCGCAGAAATTAGTCGATGAATCTTGTGCCCTGGCACTTAATTAAACTATCTGTTATATTTCCTCCACGTGGCATTAATCTCACAACGGGGGGAGAGGAAGAGAGAGGAATTAGACGTTCACTATTTCATCAGCTCATTGTTGCTGTCTTTGTCCCTCTGGAGACAGTGACCTCAAAAGAGGTTGCGACCGTCCGGACAGTTGCTCTTGAAAATCTGCCAGCTAAGTGAGACTCAGAAAACCTATATAAAACATGTCCAGGCAATATATAACACCTTAATCAAAAGGGAAAAAAAAAAGAGCATGGTTATATCTGTAGCTTAAATAATAAAATAAAATGAAATTAAATTCTGACTATTCACATTTGCATTGTTATGACAAATCACATTAGAGATGGAACGATTACCGGTTTGATGATAAATCATGATAAAATTCCCCACGTTTAGTATTACCGTTTCATATTTTAATTATCATTAAAACCGCATTCAATTACCACGATTTGAACAACTCAGGATGAATAAATACTATCCAGCATAAAACAAAGTTTTAAGTAACAGTTTCACGTTCGCACAGCACGCAGTACTTTAGTTTTGTATGAAAACATTGTGAAAGCTGCGAGGTTTTTTTTAAAGAGTGCTGAGGGAATTATACAAATTAATATTTGAATGAATTAATTATATGAATGTACCTCTGAATTGTGACTGTCTTCAGAAAAGATTCAATGGCATTTTGTTTTCATCTTTGCTCCATGTAATACCTAATAGTATTCTTAATCGCAATGCTGCTTTGTCCACAGAGGTTACCGCTGTAATTCTGCTGTTCCATAAGTGCCACCTAGTGTTAGGAAGTGGATTTACAGAGAGTTACATTTACATTCAGCCTGTGTGCAGTTTTTGTCTGGCCAAAAAATGGACCAGATTTGCATGCCCTCCTGTAAATTTTGACCAGTTGATGAAAAACAAGCTTATGTGGATTCTACACATTTAAACAATTCGGATAAGGCATCTAGAATTATTTATGGAGCAGATAAAATGCAAATAAACATTTATTAATCAGTTATTATTTTGACTTAACCATTTTCTTTATTTAAAGGTTGAAATGTGAGGTTTACCATTTTATGAAACCTTCTCAAAGTTTTATTTGAACATTTCGTACATGTTATTAGATAAACTGTTGTTAGTCATGTTGTCATTTAAAATTCGGACATCATTAGTAATGTAATTGTTTTAGTGTTTATGCTAGGGCTGTCGCGATGAAGGAATTTGCCTTGCGGTAATTTTGAGTGGCTCAATAGCGCGGTATGTGGTATTACCGCATATATATATATATATATATATATATATATAATCTGTGTGTATGTGTTACGATGTAACGAGGTCATATTCAGAAACTAAATCGCGTTTGAAACAGGAAGTGAAGTAAACAGAAGAGAATGACAAAATAACAGTCCACATAACAAAACATAAACCTGACAATAAGATCGTTAGTCTATTGTTAGCATATATATATATATATATATATATATATATATATATATATATATATATAACAGTTAGTTCTGATCCTCGAATCTGACTGACAAGATACTTTTTCTGTTGATATTTCACCTGCGTGTGGACGGGATGTCAGTGCAGTTTCATTGTTGCGCCACAAGGTGGCGGTAAGGGACTGTCTTTGAGTGGGTCTTAAACCGTTCATTCAACTACACGTTCAAAAACACTGATTCATTCGAGATATGTAATGAAACACGCTGTTGAAATCATTTTAACTTTGAGCGCCACTTTTAAAGGCTCAGCTGACCAGCAATGCGTCGATGTTAAGACAGATTTCGCTTTCCTTGGACATGACAACCTGTTTTCACAAATATACATGACTCGGCCTGAAGGACAGACGTAGGTAATCACACGCGGTCAGTCGATCTCTCTCTCAATCGCTGTCTGTTTAGGCTTGTTAAGTGCAAATTTACTGAGCCTCTGTACAAATCAGCATGGTACACATTGTTATCATTACTAATATTCAGTATATATCCACTAAGTATAAAACGAGAAGGGCGTAACATTACGGGAAAAAAAAGGAAATATCGTGGTTGCCGTGGTTGTTGCATTCCTCTGCGGTTATGCCCGTCAATAGCGCGGTATTGCGATATTGCGGTTATCGCGACAGCCCTAGTTTATGCAAACAAAAACTCATTTTATTTTTGTTTGTTGATTTTAAATATAAAACTTGGTGAAACGATTAATGTGTCAGTACTTTTTGAACATTTCCAGCACATTATAACAATACCGTGATAATAGTAATAACCGTGATCATTTTGGTCACTATAATTGTGATAAGAATTAGTATATTATATTATATTATATTATATTGTGTTTCTGTATTATGGCATTTGTTGTAATACTTTTACATAAAAAATGTCTGAATAGAACAGTAAAAAATACAGTAAAAACTAATAATAAAACAAATACAAATTTTATTTTGTGGTGAAATATGACCTTGATATGTTTTCATGAGAACTACATGTATCCCACATTTGTACACAGGTGTGTGTTTCGTGTGTGGACAGTGTTATTCTTGCCAAAGCACTCTAAGGCAGTCGTTTCATTTTCTTTATCTAATTTGTGTGAGGGCTGTTTATTTCTGTGCCAATACTGTTTCCACAACAGATTTTTCTTTGTTAACTACACGGAAAACAAGGAAGCAACAGAGATATATTCTCAAAACACTAAATGATTAGTTTGTGTCATTCAGATTTCTTGACAAATGAGTTTCTGCGTGTTATTGCAGTTTAAGTTTCACTAACACAACTCATGAAGTTCATATTGTAATCATATTCAACATAAATACGCATCTACGCCAGTATTAAAGTCCTTCATCTCATTCATAAGATATTCGTTCTGAAAATAAGGTGGGTGAGCCTTATTAACAAACATTTCACCAAAAAATATCTGTTAATTTAACTGATTGTTTCAACAGAATACATGCCATTTCTAAGAATACATGCCATTTCCACAGTGAGACTCTATTATCTTTTTAACACAATGGTTGGCCATGATTTATCCAACAACCCTAACAAAAAAAAATAATAATAATAATAATAATATGAAAACAAACAAATGTTCACAATTAATAATAACAATAATAAGCACCCTCATGCCGTTCAAACCAACATGACTTTTTATTTAATGGAAACCGAAAAGAAGATATTTTGTAAAATAAGTTAATAAGTTGCTCATCCAGTTAATGGTGACTGAGGATGAAAAGCAGCAAAAATGTAACATGAAAATATCATTAACAGTCAACGTGACTCTATTATTTGTATCTCCTTTGACATTCCATGTAAGAAAAAAAATGACTGAGTAAAATTGAAAGAATGTGTTTGAATACTTTCCTTTCAGTTCTCCAGTATGTGGAGAATGAATATTACATTACACCGCAGCCCATTATGTGTTCTTTATAAAGAACATCAAGTCTCCAGAACACACTATAGATTAGAATGCCTGTCCAAGCTTGTACACCTTTGTGTTGGCTCTGCGCATCAGTCGTCCAGTGCTCTATTGTGTGCTTTATACACTGCCGTAGACTGAATTAAACACAGGAACTCTGAATGGACTAACACAAGCAGTATGTGCTCTATAATCCCTCAAAGAAACACTACAAATACTAAAAAGAAAATGAATACTGCCACTTCACACAAGACTTCAATGGTTCATCTGAGAGTTTATTTAAGAGACAGAGGAGGCAATAGCAAGAGTGACAGATGAGAGAAGAGAAAAATGAACGACACATTCCATTTCCCAGGGGACATGAGGGCGGTCAATCAGACGCAGTGTAATGCTCATCATCAGGAGTGAAAAAAAGAAACATTTGGGGGTCAGAGTGATATCTGAATACTGCAGTGATGTGAGACAACAGGTCCTAATAGAATATATTCAACCACAAAAATAATACACTACTACTAGGATACACTAATAGAGATTTCAACAGCGTTTATCATCATCCACAAAATAATTCAGCTGGCAGACACTTTTACTCAAAGCAACTTATATTGCTTTTTTAAATTATACATTTGGTTTATTCCCTAGGCAGAGTTTCCGCAGGTTTGATGAAGGTACCGTCTGAAGCCCAAGTAAAGAAAATTTAAGGAATAAATTGAAGGGAACACAATAGAACAATATGGTCTATAAATGTAAATGGTTGCTAGCACTATTTTCAAAAACTAAAGTTTACCTTTGCAGCAAAAACAATGATAGATTTGTGAAGTCTGATTAATTTCTAATAGAGATGCACACTACTATGGGGCAATGGTGGCCTAATGGTTAGAGTCAGACTTGTAACTCAAAGGTTGCAAGTTCGAGTCTCAGGTGAATGTACAATGAACGTACAGCGCTCTCTCCACCTTCAATACCACGACTGAGGTGCCCTTGAGCAAGGCACCGAACCCCCAACTGCTCTCCGGGCGCCGCAACATTGGCTGCCCACTGCTCCGGGGGTGTGTTCACGGTGTGTGTGTGTTCACTGCTGTGTGTGTGCACTTAGGATGGGTTAAATGCAGAGGACAAATTCCGAGTATGGGTCACTATACTTGGCCACATGTCACGTCACTTTCATCGGTGACATATTTTGCATGGGCAGAAAGAATCTCAAAATGTATTTTGCATACTGTACAAAATCATATTATGAGGTGTAAATTAATGTGGAATTATTTAAAGAATTTAGTCTTTATTTAATCATTGTATTTATTTAGATGAAATGGAACACAATATTAAAATCTGTAATTTACTGTTATCAACCAACAACCATTAACAATAATATCAGCCAGAATTTCAATATTGATGTATTTCTAATCTCTATGATTAAGTTCTTTCAAAATCTTTGATTTAATTAAAAATAACTACTAATTACCACACTATTTTTCATGTACTAAAAATTGTATTTTTTTGGTTGTATTTACATTTATTTACATATCAGCTTCACTGCTTATTACATGGAAGACACAAATAAAACATTCAACAACAAAATGTCAAATACAATAGGGGTGTCGCAATGTACCAGTATTGATGATAATCGTGATATTCAAAGCAAGAAATATTGACATTGTGACGACATACAATACCAAACAGTATTGGCGATAACCACAATATTTCAAATGAACAGGACTTTTATGAAAACATGACCGGTAAATACTCCAGCGCCAGTACCTGGTTGACCTCCCAGGTGGCGGTATTGCGCCTTAATGCTGACACCTGTCAAACAAGAAGACGACGCAGCCTGAGCAGCTACTTGTGGTGCGTTCCAAACGGGATATATCGCCCTCCGAAGGGCACTTCAGAGTGAAAACAATCATGGCCGCCATATTGAAGTGTCGTTCCAAACCGAAGTGCTCAAAACTGGCCACTTCAAAGGGCCCTTCGGAATGAAGGATTTCGAAGGGTACAACTGATGGACACTTCGGGCTCCCATGATCCTTTGCACAGATGCTTTGCATGATGACGGCGCCTCCGTGTGGTGATGACGCAGAAGGGGACTTCAAGAAACAGTTGTTTGGTCCCCTACACCCTTCAACCCTTCGAAGCTCTCACTCCGGAGGGTAAACCCTTTGAAGGGATTAGGGCATAGGGATAAGCCCTTCCGAATGGAACGCAGGGTAAGTCTCAGAGAAGAATCATGAAATATTATACAGAGTAAGTTGCGATTATTTTACTAGTCAGTTTACTAGACAGAGAAAGCCAAAGTCTCGTGCCCTGTGTTTATCAGTATCCATATTTCGTTGGGTGAAAAAGAAAAACTCAATAAAGTTAAAAATAATTTGACTGATATCCTTTTTCCCCCCAAGGTTTCTATAGATATTGCAATATATCGATATCGTGAATTCTTTTGGCCACAATAACCATGATATGAAAAATCTAATATCGTGACAGCCCTAAAATACAATAAGGTTACACTTTAGTTTTACAATGTAATTATACATTTAAGTACGGAGTAATATTAATTAACCACATGTACTTCCTATTTGTTAGGGTTTGGCTTAGGGTAACTTGCATGTAATTATGCATAATTTATTGTTATTTTAATAGTAAGTACATATAACATGTGGGGACACCTTAAAATAAGGTGTTACACAATATAATAAAAGCAAACATTTTATAAAATTCAACAAGACTGAGCACAATTCTACAAAAGATTCTTTAAATGTTCTTGTGGCAAAAAGTTTACATAAATAAGTCCTTAAAAGTTTGTCCTGATAAGAATTGCTGTCTTATAACATTAAAAATTGTTCAGACCAATTATATATAGATAAGTTGATGCTACAGTATTTACATTTTGGCGCTTTTTCACCTTTCAATAAATGTACATGAGTCAGTCTAGTAAGGCCTATCCACTAAAAATATTTAAAATTATATATATATATATATATATATATATATATATATAGGTAATTATTAGTGTCTATTAGCTACAATCATAATTACATTGGTTCATGTAAATAAAAATATTAAATATAATTCTTTCTTGCATTCATTTAGTGGAAAACTGGTTTTCCTTCGCCTTTGTTTTGTTTTGGATCAGAGCAAATACATTATTAATACATACATATTTAGATGCTGAACATCATTTGAAAGCTGAGAATTATTGCATTACATATATTTTTTTTTACTATATCACCTAGTCCTGAGAGAATGGTACGCTCATAAGCAGGAAATGTCTTTATTCTGAGCTGTAAAAGTTTAGTTTGGCACTAAAACTCGTAAGGTAGATTCCTGAATGGCAGCAGTAAGTCATATAAAGGACACTGCAGCACGTGGCAGAGCCATAAAGTAATGCAGTTCTTGTCAAGAGATACTTCACTGTATTAACACAGGCTGCTGAGGATGATGATATGTAGTTCAGGTGTCTGGGGAACGTACAGTAGACACTTCCTCTGGGGTCTTAGAATAACTGCACCGTTGTATTTCATTGATTGCATTATAAATTTTCTTTCTCTTTCATGTGAATTGCGTCATGAGCCAGGTACACCCAAAGCCAGGTGACACATTTCTGGACGGAAATAAAGTTTGTAAAAAGAGCAAAAAAACTTTGCTTCGGTGCAGATTTCAGGCCAGTGTGTGATTCAGAAGTTCAGATATCTAAGAAAACGCTGAAGTTGGGTGTAAGATAGCCTAACGAAGCGGTTCTCAACTGGTGAGTCGAGACCTAAAAATAGGTTGGATGGCTGTTCTAATAAAACAACGCTAACTGCAAATACTGTAATTTAAGTATGTAATTATATTATAATTAGGATGTCAAAACGCATAGGGGCTTATCAACTTTTAAAAGGGAAAAGAAAACATTTGAGATGTCATCTAAAACATATCAAACTTATTAAAGTTGGGAAAAATATTTTTATATTCAGCCTTTGTTAATCATCATGTTGCTGGTTCTGTTCATGGTAATATTAATGAATGTCAATGTTTAATTTAAGGATATTTTTTTAACTACTACACAACTAGCTAGAATTACTTCTCCACCATTCCTAAATAAGTTATTTAATACAGAAATATTTGAGACTGGAACTCAAAACATTTACGGTCACAAAAATGTCCCTCCAGTAAATATTCCTCCAAAAATAAGTGAGGACAAACATTTTTGAAAGAATTTTCTAAGGTTACTGAAAGTGTAAAAAAAAAAAAAAAAAGGTTCACAACTCAAGGCAAAGATGGCAATTTGCAGTAAACAGAAATCAGTCATTTGGATTGAGAGTTGGTGATTTGAGGAGACATGAACAACCAGAAACCATTGACATCATGACACAGCAGAGTTAATCTTTATGCAAATGTGCACTGGTGCAAAGTGGCAGAGGAAGACTTCAAATTTGTTATTAAATTCAGATTATTATTAATATAATTTTTGTTAAAAGGATAGTTCATCTAAAAATTTGAATTGTCGTCATTTACTCACCACCTTGTTCCAAACCTGTGAATTTCTTCCTTCAGTTGAACATGAAAAGGTTTTTTTTTTCATTGCTTTTTCTTTTTTCACCAAAAAAACAAAAAGTTTTACAAAATGATAGACTTCACATTTCAGCCTTTAAATCATTTTTAAGAAAATGAGTCAAAAGTATTAATTATTTTATCAATTTAAACGATTATTATCAGTACATTATTATAATTAAATTACATAAGTACATTTTAATGTTTAGATTTTTATAATGCATTATCTTCTTATCGATCCACCAGTTCACATTCACAGCTCTGCGTGTTTGCAGGGTAAAAACATGGGTCGATTTTCACATTAGTCTAAATGAAAGCAACAGGCTTACTGAAAATGCACACACATTCTTTGCCAGCAGGTGGCGCTTTTGGGACGGCAGAAATACAACTGTTTCTCCGTTAACAGCAGTACACAAAGCAGCGCAGCGCCGGACTTTGAAACGTGCAGCGCTCATGTTTATTTAATGAAATCATAGCCTTTTGAACTTTAATCGTCCCCAAATTTTAGACCTCTTGAAATCATAATTAAGACTTGTACAATTTGAGACTTTTAATGGCCTTAAATTTGATACAACTAAATTTAAGACTTAAGACTTTTTAAGGACCCTGTATACATAAAGTTGTAAATATTATATAATATAGGGGGCCTTTGAAATAAAAAAGTTGAGAACTGCTGCTGTAGTCAGATAGGATAGGAGACCAGTAGTACAGGGACTTAGCGGAATCAACTGTCAGGCTGTCTGATAATAATGACAGGAAACTGAACTTACTTCAAAAATGTGATTAAAATTCAATGTGGGAGACCAAATACTAACTTTAAACACACTGAAATGAAGAAGTCAGGTTTAGAAGCTAAAAACTGGTGCTTCATTTACTTAAGGGACTTGGTTTACCACAGTTAATTGTGTCTTGAGTGCTGCCTGGAAAGATATGATTGCTCACCAAGGTTATCTGAACAACTGTCTGGAGTACTTCATGACTCCAGAGCAGATCCAGGTGACCTTGTTCAGATGTAGACTGCTTAAACAGAGACCTTGATGTGAGCAACATTCTATATTTCTCTCTACGATGAACTGATACTTTGGTGTCAACATTACGCTGATCATTTGCATATCTTTAGGATTCACTTAAAACACACTTCTGTTATTCTTAACCAATATGCTAAATATAATAAAATAGTAATGTGTCTCCATATATTGTAACTAATGTAGTTATGACACTTAAAACCAAACGAGAATGTGTAAAATAATGAGTCACGGTATTTTTAGGATCTTTTTAGATTATTTCAGATTTATGCAGTAGTAAAGGTAACTGGCTAAAGCATTAACATCCTTATATTGGTAGAAATGAGAAACATTAACCTACTGCTTAATTAAGTAAAAACAACACAACAAAAATTTATCAAAATACTGATATTTAATAATTAATTTATCGGCTTACTTCAGCATTAGCATAAGTTATAGCAGACATAGCAGAGACGTTTAAATTATTTACCAAAACACAAAATAAATGACTGGGCAAATTAGAGGAAAGCTGCATAATATAAACCTTCAACCTCAGAATGTGTGCTGTTAAAATACCATTAAAAATGACAAAAAAAAGCACTTTAAAAGTAGTGCTGTTTTATTAATATACAGCTGCTGCAATACAGTCAAACCTAAAATTATTCAAGACACCAGATATAATTTTTGATATTTTTACTAGTGGGTGCAGGACACTATAGTTCATTTATGTAAGTGATGATAGCAAAATAAAGTAAACTGTGACATATTATAACCAAAAATTCTTCATACAGTGGACTACTAAATTTGGGACCAAAGTTATCTGACATTATCAAGATGAATTTGTTCTGACACAGTTTACCTCTTGAGTGCTTGTCATATTTTATTACCATTTTCTAAACTCTAGGAAATAAACTGAGATAATGCGAGACATTTTGAAGGTGTCTGAATAAATTTTGGTTTGACTGTAATTCATTTGTGATTATCAAGATGAATTTGTTCTGACACAATTTAACTATTGCGAATAAACTGTGATAATGTGAGAAATGTTGATGGTGTCTGAATAAATTTTGGTTTGACTGTGTATTCCAGTATTCTAAATACATATGTCTGTGTGAAGAACAGATGTCAAAAATCTCACAGGTTTTGTTAATGATTAAAATGCAGCAAAGTTTCCTTTTTTTCCCCTTCAGTTTTAAGCTTGATAGACATGAGCACTGTGAACAATGTCAAAAGAAAAGAGAAGCATAGAAGAAATCCCAAAATAAATCATATGTATTTAATACTCTATATAAACCACTTTTATTTATTTATTTTTTAAGATTTATTCCCAGCTTATGAAAAACTGTCTCTAGCAATGCTTTCAATGGCTCAATGCCAGATTCTCAATATAATGTTCTTGAATTCTATAAAGAATTTCCATGTCACAAATAGGACTAAACTAAGTGAATTTGAATCAGACTGCATCTATAGTATTGAGGTTGAGCACTAAAAGAAAAATGGTCTGTGTTGAGAGCACCACAGCTCCCTCATCTGAGACACACAGAGAGAAAACGTAGTCAGACAGTACTGAAAAGGGTTCGATAGAGGTGATGCGTCGCCATGGCAACAGTAGACAGCATCAAGGAGTAATTGCTTCCTGTGATTGTAGCAGTCTCTCTCGCTCACAGAGGTAAAAGCTGACCATCTGATGGCATCCCTCTTAAAAACACATCTGTCAGGCACTCATTAATACAGCGACACCAAACGCTTCAGAAACAAGAGCTTGTAAAGAAAGAAAATGACTTTTGCTCATTATTGTGTGTCAGATATGACAAATTGAATGTCTATGTACTGTTTTATCTATTTTCAAAGACGCTTTGGTACAATGCTCCAACACACGACCCATTAAAACTCTGGACATGTTAGACTAAAACGTTCTTATTATCTTAAAAATATTGAGATCTAAAGGCTTACACTTCAATGCCTGAAATTCATTTTTTAGACTGAAGTAAACTGTGCCTTTAAAAACTTTTCATAAACTTTACATACTTCCTTATGTAAATTTATACTTCCTTCCTTTTGTATATTCGCACATATAATTCTTTCCTTGCATACACATATATTTCCCTCCTTAAAGGAGTAGTTCACTTTCAGAACAAAAATTTACAGATGATGTTCTCATCCCCTTGTCGTCCAAGATGTTCATATCTTTCTTTCTTCAGTCGTAAAGAAATTGTTTTTTGAGGAAAACATTTCAGCATTTCTCTCCATATAATGGACTTCTATGGTGCACCTGAGTTTGATGTTTCAATGCAGTTTCAATGCAGCTTCAAATGGCTCTAAATGATCCAAGCCAAGGAAGAAGGGTCTTATCTAGCAAAACGATTGGTAATTTTCTAAAAAAATTTTTTACAATTTATATACTTTTTAACCTCAAAAGCTCGTTTTGTCTAGCTCTGCGTGAACTCTGTGTTTTCCGTTCAAGACATTAAGGGTATGTTGAAAAACTCCCATCTCATTTTCTCCTCCAACTTTTTTTTTTTTTTTTTTTGTAAAGGGCGTTTGTCTTTCTTTGCATGTTCACTTTGTAAACACTGGGTCAGTACTTCTGCAGCGAGGTAGGACAATTTAGGATGATTTTGAAGTTGGCACAAAATAGTAGTCGGAAGTGAATGGAATTCAGTGTTCACGTGCATCTGCGTGGCTTTCTACACTGAACACGAGCGGCATGATGCGACGCGACAAAATATAATAGAACTCATTATAATCAGTGGTGCTGTGTGACTGACTACACTGGATGCAGCGCGACATGACAAATCCCCGCCAGTAAACTGATGCCTCGTTCTAATTATGACGTACGTTACTGACACAAAGTTCAAATGATTGGCAGCGGTCACTTGTAGCGTCCAGTGTAGACAGACTTTGGGGGCGTTCACATGGCGAGCCTAAAAATGCGTTGAAAACACCAGCCGCGTCACTTTCTCCTTCTTTCCAAAGCGCTCGGGAGTTTGTGCTTTTGTGGCGTCTGCCGTCGCTAAGCAACCGTGACCTGCGCTGTCCTTGACGTTTCAACATCGGATAAACGGATTTCCAGCACTGAAAATCACTTGCAGTAGCTCTGCTACTAAATTCATTTAGAAATTAATATCTTTGTACAGCTGTCTTTGTACAAAGAAAACGAAGTATAACGATCAGTATAGGCCTACTAAACATCGCACATCCTGCGATGTGACTATCACGGCTGTGCACATCGCGATCTCGATGATGAAACGATATATCGTGCAGCCCTAATTGAAACTACATTTAAACTGCATTTTGGAAGTTCAAACTCGGGTGCACCATAAAAGTCCATTATATCGAGAGAAATGCTGAAATGTTTTCCTCAAAAAACAATTTATTTATGACTGAAGAAAGAAAGACATGAACATCTTGGATGATGAGGGGGTGAGTACATTATCTGTAAATTTTTGTTCTTTATGTACTTCCATCCTTATGCACACATGCACTTCCTTCCTTCCTTACATACTTACACACGAACATTTCCTTATGCACATATGCACACACATAATTCTACCCTTACGTATGCATGCATGCACACACACACATATGCACGGACACACTTCCTTTCGCAGACATGCACTTCCTTCCTACTTTCCTTGTGTACTTATGTCCTTCCTTGCATACGCACATATGCACTTCCTTCCTTGCGTACGTACGTATGCATACACTTCCTTCCTTGTGTATGTACGTACGCACTTCCTTCCTTCTTTGCATATATACGTACACATGCACACAGATGAACTTCCTTACGCAGACATGCACTTCCTTCTTCCTTGTGTATATACGTGCACATACACACAGATGCACTTCCTTAAACTTCCTTCCTTCCGTGCGTACATACGTATGCACACACTTCCTTCCTTGTGTATGTACGGACGCTCTTCCTTCCTTCTTTGCATATATACGTACACATGCACACAGATGCACTTCCTTACGCAGACATGCACTTCCTTCCTTCCTTGCATGCATCCTTACATACGTACATATGCACTTGCTTCCTTCCTTGTGTATATACATACACATGCACACACATACGCACAGATGTACTTCCTTATGCAGACATGCACTTCCTTCCTTCCTTCCTTGTGTATGTACACATACACTTCCTTCTTCCTTGCATACATCCTTCCTTCCTTCCTTGCATACATACATATGCACTTGCTTCCTTCCTTGTGTATGTATGTACGCACTTCCTTCTTCCTTGCGTATATACGTAAACACACCCACACGCACGGACGCACTTTCTTAAGCAGACATGCACTTCCTTCCTTCCTTGCGAACATCCTTCCTTCCTTCCTTGCATAAGTACATATGACTTCCTTCCTTGCATATATACGTACGCATACACACACGCACGGATGCACTTCCTTACGCAGACATGCACATCCTTCCTTTCTTGCGCACATGTATACGCACTTCTTTCCTTCCTTGCATTTGTATGCATGCATGCACTTCCTTCTGCATGCGTACATACTTCCTTCCTTCCTTGCGTACGTACGTATGCAAGTCCTTCCTTCCTTGCGTACGTACGTATTCACGCACTTCCTTCCTTGCGTTCGTACGTATGCACGCACTTCCTTCCTTGCGTATTTATGCACGCACTTCCTTCTTCCTTGCATATATACGTACGTACACACACACACGGACGCACTTCCTTACGCAGACATGCACTTCCTTCCTTCATTGCGTATGTACTTATGCACTTTCTTCGCAAACGAAATTCCTTCCTTCCTTGCATACATACATATGCACTTCCTTCCTTCCTTGCGTATGTGCATAGACACTTTCCTCTGTCCTTGCGTATATATGCACACATGCACTTCCTTCCTTGTGTACATACACAAACTCACGTCTTTCCTTCCTTACGTACTTACGTACTTCCTAACGCACATACTTCTGTCATTATGTACATATACTTCCTACAGTACATACACACTTCCCTCTTTATGCATGTACGTACACACATACTTCCTTCTGCATACACGTACTTTCTTCTTTATGTCCGTACTTCCTGGTATACTGATTACATATTGTTCATATGCAAGTGTCTCATGTTCATGGTTGATGGTGATGGTATAACCATTATAATTTCTGAAGAGCCGTTTCTGCAGTTTATTTTCAATAAATTGTCAGGATGGGCTAACAAAGAAGCTTAGAGTTGTGAATGTTACAGTATTTCTATATAGTAAAATAAGTTTATTTAAAAATGTTTCACCTAAACTTTCTATTTCAATAGTAAATATGTCAACACAGGAAAAAAAAAATGGGGCTCAGGGCAATTTAATGGGTTCTTTGTGTTATGAGTCTCTACCAATAGAGGGCAGTCATTAGTGCTGGGGATGGATGGGAATTCATTATCATGTTGGAGATCCCAGCTTAATTATAGGTTTCATTCATATTTCATTCTGCTGCCACATGTCTGACTCATAATTTCAGATGTCTAATAACGGCAACAGCAGCCAAACTGATTCAGGGACGCCCTCAGAGTCAGTCAAATGAAACCAGAACTGACACTCCAACATCCAGAGACTTGTCAACATCTACACCGTCCTGACTTCATGGATCTGCCCTGCTTAAAACCCAGAAATATTTCTGAGCAATTATATGACAGCAAAGACTGTTTATATACCGTTAAAATTTACCTTATTTACTTTCTTAATATGTTACTGGTAATGAATAATTTACCCTGAATCCTGGGTATCTACTGTCCAGCAGAGTTTAGTACCTACCCTAATTAATCACCTGAAGCAGCTAATCAAGCTCTTCTGCATCACTTAAAACATCACAGGCCAGGTGAGCTGAAGCAAGTTGAAAATAAACTTTCCAGGACACTAGGTCCCCAGAAGCAAGGCTAAAGAGTATATTTTAGACTCCTGATTCGTTTCCCAAGCATTCTTATAGCCAAGCACATGAAGAGTGACACTATCTGATGGACTACTCTGTGTGTTTAGAAATTAAGTAACAGAACCATAAAACAGCATCTTACCCAGATCAGTATTAGGTCCGGCCAGAACCTGCCTGAACTTGTCGAGTCTTGACGCCTCTCTCTCGGTCATGGCAAGAGTTCCGGATGTGTTCTGATCCGCCATGCGGGCCACCAGTGGAATCACGGGCCTGTGTGGGAGCGACAGCTGTCTGTGTAGTACTGCCTGTTCAATGCCCACTTCTAAAACACCAACAGAAGAGAAAACACCGCTTTAATGATCATATACAAACCGCTGTCTGCTCTCTCACATCCTTCGGCCCATTAAATGTAATTATGGAGGCAATTCATGACACATAGGATATTAGGACATTAGTTTGCCCACAGGTCAGAAGAGGCAGCTACCCCAAGATGCTCAGCTAGTGGTAATGAAACACTTTTCTGTCAAACTAAATCCATTATAGATCTCGGACAAATGCACCTCATTCAGAGTCCCATAATCATTAAAGGTAATCTTTGGGCACCACACGATTCAATTCATTTCAGTTAGATTCCATTTTAATTTCAATTCAGGGTGTCATGATGAGATTACACGTGATTCTCAATGCAGAGTTCCTACCTATTGTAATTAATACTGAATAAATATTAAAAACACTTCTTTTTTTTTTTTCACCAATGAGAATGTCTATCAGCTTGCTCACTGACTGTAAGCGTTGTTTTTCCTTTTTTATAGATTTATTTATTAATTTACAGCTTTTTTTCCTTTTTTTACTTGAAGTGAACAGCTCATAAGTTGCTCGTTATCTTTTGTACACTTACAAGGTGTGATGCGAGGTATACAAAGGTTTGTGTTGGAGTCAAGGTGTCAAGAACACTTCAAAATGTCTTCAAGTGTTGTGTAAAGCTGCCAAATAAAGGGCTTTGTGTGTATACACATATAAAATCAGTAGGTTTAATGGGTACATTCTATGGTATAAATGTTCTCAAAAAGAATCACAATGCATCTGTGAATTGATTTTGCCCCAATGTTTAATAATCATGCTGTCCAAACACTGAACGTCACTGTAAAATGTGATTGCATGCTTGTTAGAAGCATTAAATGTGTCTCTGGGTGACTTTGAGAGATCATTCTCGCATTAAGCATCACAACATCTTCAACATTTAATGGCGTTCATGTAATCCCTGCAGAAATTAGACAGTGCGTGACGGCTGTTGACAGTGTCAACACAAAGTGCTATTAGAGCAGAGGCGGAACACATCGACGGAAAGTCCATTACCACAGTCATCCATTGCCACTGAGGCTGGCAAAACAAAAGGCTGACAGAACTGTCTGTCAGGGCAGGTACGTTGATGGAAGACAGTCCTTATGTTGTATACTCAAATACTCACAGGAAAATGTGTTTCATTCTTCGCTCAGAGCTCATAAAGTATTTTGAAATACATGAGCAGTGGTATACTAATTGCGAACACTGCAATGCCGTCACACAGCTCTCCCGTGTGTTCATGTTATTAGCCGTGTCTCACCTCAATAAACTGAGTTGAGAAATATACCTGAAAGATTTCCATGTCAAAAAAGCCTCCTATTACGTATTCGCAATGGACCAATGGCAGTTTGAAGTTTTCTGGAAAGTTTGCGCTAGTGAACTGTTTCAAACTACCCAAACAAACCACAAACGAACTTTGGCATGGTTAGATTTTTGTTTACAATGCCATCATACCCATTCATTCTTCAATTTGAATGATATTTGGAGCCTTCAGGTCAATGCAGTACCACGAAGAACTGGGATTCTAATATTATTGAAATAAAGATGCTTTAATTTGATTTGCTATGCTTCAAAAGTAGCATGACAAAAGTAGAGTGACAGCTCTATAGAAAAAAAACGCATCTTATATTAACATATTAAAGCTCATTGGCAAACAAAACAATTGATTGACATTTCACCGGCTCCAATTTGCCTGGGCCACACAGGTTTACAATGTTACAGCCTTCCAGTTAATTACCACAAGTTCAAATGAAACTATTTAATGAAGGTTGTGCTAATTAGCTAGGAAGAGGACAAGGAGAAAAGGAAAGGCTAGAGTTTAGAAGAAGGTCACAGGCCTGTTCCCAAATCCAAACTCTCATTTAAGACTTCAGCAAAATTAGTTGATCTTTCCTAGCAAGGTCTTGTATCTAGATGCCAACTAATGTAGTTATACAAAATTGGCAATATAATAATAACAACTTTTTTTCCTTTTCTTTTTTTTTTTTATAGTTTGCTAGTCTGTGTGAAACTGGAACTCCTCCAAGGTCTTTTGTTCAAGTATGTGAATCTTTGCTTTCAGTATCTGGTGTGACCCCCTTTTGCAGCAATAACTGCAGGTAAAGTTTCTTGTAACTGCTGATCCGTCCTGCACAACATCTTGTAGGAGTTTTAGCCCATTCCACAGAACAGAACTGCTTCAGCTCGGTGATGTTGATGTGTTTCCTCCTATGAACTGCTTGCTTCAGGACCTTCCACAACATTACAATTGAATTAAGGTCCAGACTTTGACTCGTCCATTCCAAAACAATAATGTTGTTCTTCTTTAATCATTCTTTGGTAGAACGACTTTGTGTGCTTGGGGTTGTTGTCTTGCTGCATGACCCACTTTCTCTTGAGACTTAGTTCTCGGACAGATGTCCTGACATTTCCCGTTAGAATTTTCTGGTATAGTTCAGAATTCATTGTTCCATCAATTATGGCAAGCTGTCCTGGCCCAGATGCAGCAAAACAGGCCTAAACCATGATACCTCCACCACCATGTTTTATAGATGGGATAAGGTTCTCATGCTGAAAAGCAGTGGGGTTTTCCTTTCTCCAAAAATAACACTTCTTGTTTAAACCCCAAAAAAGTTCTATTTTGGTCTCATCTGTCCACAAAACATTTCTCCAATAGCCCTCTGGCTTGTCAACATGATCTTTAATAAGCGGTAGACGGCCAGCAATGCTCTTTTTGGAGACTAGTGGCTTCCTTCTTGCAACTCTGCCATGTACGCCATGGTTGTTCAGTGTTCTCCTGATGGTGGACTCAGGAACATTAACATTAGCCAATGTGAGAAAGGCCATTAGTTGCTTAGAAGTTACCCTGGGTTCCTTTGCAACCTCACAGACTGTTACATGTCTTGCTTTCAGAGTGATCTTTGTTGGTCGACCACTCCTGGGGAGAGTAACAGTGGTCTTGAATTTCCTCCATTTGAACACAATCTGACTGTGGATTTGTGGAGTCCAAACTCTTTAGAGATGGTTTTGTAACATTTTCTAGCCTGATGCAACTCTTTTTCTGGAGTCCTCAGAGATCTCCTTTGTTTGTGCCATGATACACTTTCACAAATATGATCAAACTTTGATAGATTCCTGTTCTCTAAATAAAACAGGGCAGGCAATGACACCTGATATTCATCTCACTGATTGAAAACACCTCTGAACAGATGGACTAATTTATCCTTCAAATTAACTGCTAATCCTAGCGATTCACATGCTTTTGCCACACACAGATATGTAATATTGGATCATTTTCCTGAATAAATAAATGACAAAGAAAATAGTTTTGTCTCAATAGTTTGATTGGGTTCTCTTTATCTACTTTTGGGACTTCAGGCAAAAATCTGGTTATGTTTTGGGTCATATTTATGCAGAAATATAGAAAATTCTAAAAGGTTCACAAACTTTCAAGCAACACTGTATAGACAACAGAAAATTTTAAGGACACACACCAGCTTTCATCATTTTCTGCTCATAAAGGCTCTGCAAACCTATGATGTTCAGGTGGCTTACAGCAAATTCTAAACTATTAACCATTTCAACTGAAAGATGATACCAATGTTGCACAGAACAAGAAATCTTTCAGGTCTAAATATTTTCTATTAGTTTTTTTCTATCAGTTTTCAATAAATGCATAGATCTTGCTCATTTGCATAACTATGGTGTACTGACAGTACAGTTTCATGTTATTAGTGTACATAATTTGTGAAATGTTTATAGATTATTAAATGTTTAACTTTTATATACCCCAATAAAACATTTGTCAAGTTGCCAGACATGCTTAAATATATTGTTGTCCATTTAAAATGAAGAGACAATTTTATTGATCTCTTTTAAGATAACATATTAGTATAATATTTCTATAAAGATACATTTATTTAACGTTGTGGTATGATATGTAAATCAAACACTTACACGCTAAACCGCAAGCATTTAAGTAATCATACATACAGCACATACTCATGACCACTTTCTCTTATTACTTGACACCAGTTCAGAAACATTTGCAACCCAATTTTTTTTTTTTTTCCTAACACGTCTTAAGTAATATGACGGTTTGTTTTGTGGAGTATTTCTGCCCGAAAAAAAAAAAAAAAGGTTTTGCAATGCAAATGATATTTTGTCACTAATTTGAAATTGTCTTATGGCATCCTATGAAATGTAATTCATCTAAATTTAAATGTTTAATGAGTCCACACATAAACCACATCTTATGATCGCATCTACTAACAGTAAACATTTTTTATTCTTTGTATTTACTTTCTTTCTTTCTTTCTTATTATTATTCAATGTTATTTTAGTCTTATTTATAAACTATTATAGTATTTACAAATATTTTGAATTAGCATTTTTTATATATTTTCAGTTTATCTATAGTTCAAGTTTTAGTAATTTTGTTTTGTACTTTTGTACTTGCAATTTTGTTCAGTCATTTTAATTTTTTTATTTTTATTATTATTATTATTATTTAGACTTTCTTATTTCTATTTAGCTTTTATTTATTTATTTACTCATTTTAGTTTTAGCTTTTTATAGTTTTAGTAATTTTAGTACTCCAACTTCTTTTCAACTTTTTTCATCTAATATTAACATTTTATTTTATTCAAATAATTTTTTTTTAGTTAACAAAAACAACACTTAACACAACAGTCAAATTTTAATTTCAGATTTGTTAAAGGGATAGTTCACTTTGAAATTAAAATTTGATATCTATCAGCTTACCCCAAGGGCATCCAAGATGTAGGTGTCTTTTTTTCTTCAGTAGATCCAATTTTGATATTTTTAGGTCAAACCGTTCTAGTCTGTCAGTCATATAATGGCAGGTATAGGTCACTGTCTCTATAAGAGGAAAAAGAACATGCACAGAAGAAATCCAAATTAAACAATTCCCCATCGTAACTACACATTGATGGCCTAAGACCGCGAAATGAGCCGGTTTGTGTGAGAAAGCGACCGGTATTTATGTCGTTTTACTTCTTCTTCCACAACTATGTCAAGTAATCTGATGTAGCGCTGCGCATCGGGTGTGTCGCTTGAGAGCGCAACGCTCAACCGAATCTGCTGAAAGCACAGGAAAGCGCCCGGAAGTGATCTCTACAGCGTGTATCCGTCGTCATTGTTTACACAGAGATTTCTGAAGTGTTACCTTTCACTGTGAAGATCTAAACATATTTAGACGTACAGGACATCGCAATGGAAGACAATTTTGACGTCTTACCTACAGTCTCTGTTCTGTGTAAACAATGAGTGACGTATACACGCGAGAGATCACTTCCGGCGCTTTCCGGCGCTTGCGCAGACTAAGCCAGAGCGCGCGCGCACACGTCACACACCGGATGCGTGCGCGCACTCAGATCACTTGGACATGGTTGTGTACAAGAGGTAAAAAACGATATAAATACTGTTCGTTTTCTCACACAAACCGCTCGTTTCGTGTCTTAGGCCATCAATGTGTAATTACGATGAGGAATTGTTTAATTTGGACTTCTCTGTGCATGTTCTTTTTCCCTCTTATAGAGACAGTGACCTATACCTGCCATTATATGACTGACAGACCAGAACGGTTTGACCTAAAAATATCAAAATTGGATCTACTGAAGAAAAAAAGACACCTACATCTTGGATGCCCTTGGGGTAAGCTGATAGATATCAAATTTTAATTTCAAAGTGAACTATCCCTTTAACACTAAACAAGCAGTCAAACAATAAACCAGACTAAAAGAGTAAACAGAGACAGGAAACGCAGTCATACTGATGTTTGACTGACCTTTAGGCGAGCCAACAGGAGCTTCACTGTGTGACTTCACCAGTCTGTTATCACTGAGTGGAAGAGCCTCTGAACTGAATGACAGATCTGTTGTCGTCTCTGCCCCTTCCTCTCTCTCGTCCTCTTCATCTGGCTCATCATCCTCTTCCTCGTGCACTTCCTGTTCTTCTTTTTCGTCAGGCTCAGTCATTTTGTCCATCTGCTGCTGTCTTCTTTCCTGCAGCTTACTGTGGTTTTCTATCACCTTATTGGCTGTCTCCATGACGACCTCAATGTTGAGATTTTGGGCTGCCATAGCAAGAAGTTCATCGTCATCATCTCCCACATCCCAGGCATCGCTGGTGATGCTCTCAAATTCTTGGAAGGTGGTGGCTTTCTTTGGTTTTCCTGGCGTAGTGGTAGATGGAGGCTTGTTTCCTGCTTTCATCAGACTGCAACAGAAAATTTAGATTTGTGTTTATATATGAATCGAACTCACACAGAACGCTGGTGTTCCACATGTAACTTTAATAATATCCCTAGATGTGGTCAAACCATAAAGAACAGGGAAATTTCTCAGGCTACTCTGACTCTCATTGTTAGTCACAGAGTCACTGCTCACTTATTTTATACAAAAAAAATAAGTAACTTTTTCTCAACTTGGCACAACACAAAAAATGGCCACAGCTGCTCATGGTGCCACATATTGCAAACTCACATTAAAATCGTATGATTTCCAGTTGCTTTGTCATCACAAATTGTTGTCAAGCACCATTTAAGATTAAATAATATGTAGAATTACAAAAACTATTAGTGCTGTCAAACGATTAATCGTGATTAATCGCATCCAAAATAAAAGTTTTTGTTTACATAATATATGTGTGTATACTGTGTATATTTATTATGTATATATAAATACACAGACATACAGTATATATTTTGAAAGTATTTACATGTATATATATATATATATATATATATATATATAAAAATTTATATTCATATAATTTATATTATATATAAATATATTAGGGCTGGAGATTTAACATTAATTAGATTAATTAATTACGTTGAAAAATAACGCGTTAAAATTATTAATGCATTTAACGCACTTGCCCCGCCCCAGACCTACGTGGTTCATCTGACATTTCATACAGTTAATTGATGACAGATATGATGCAGGGCAACAACTCACTGCGTGATGGAGCGTAGAGAATGTAGTTACAATATCCATAAAATTCAAGATATGTTTGAGTTTTTGTCTCATATTTCCATCATATGTTATAGTTAAGTGCAATATCACACGAGTGCTGCACGAGTGCAAATGTGATACTGATCTTACAACAGTTCAATAAATAAGTAGTTAATATTGTGTTATTTTAGACACAATGTTGTCTGTTTTGCTCAATTTTGGCAATGAAAATATAAAGACAAAGCAGAACCGTTCGTCTCCGAGCAACACAGCGGCATTTCATTTCTTAATCCTCGTTTTGGACGAATTGGGTGAACCATTAGGCTCGTTGGATTTGAAGCGGCGCTGCACAGACCGATCAGTGTATAACATCAAAGTACCGCGGAGCTGTCTGCTCTCTAATCGCTCTCGCAGTAGTTTGATGTCATACACCGATCGATCTGATGGTGATGATTCGCTTCAAGCCGAACAAGCCTAATTATTCAATGGACCATTCATAAAGAGAACCATTTACTTCACCCCTGAATGAATCAGCCATTTGAACGAATCAAATGAATGAATAAATGACTCAATGACTGAATCATTAAGACATTTACCACCACCTACTGGCAGTTTTAGTTTCTTATTTAGAGCATTGTTTCATTAAAGAAATAATTTCAAATTCCTATAGTAATAATAATAATAATAATAATAATAAAAATTAAAGGTATAGTTCACCCACCCAAAAATGAAAATTCAGTCATCATTGTACCCTCATTGTACAAAAGAGAAGGCTATGTGTAATACATTTTATGTTGAATCAACCAAAAATATCTTGCTGAAGCTACTTTTTGTAATGTCCATTTGATGCTTTACACAACAATGACTTTAAATTATCTTTTGGGAGTACTTTCTTAGCCATATTTGATATGTGATTAATTTGCGATTAATTAGATTAATTAATCACCACATCATGTAATTAATTAGATTAAAAATTTTAATGGCTTTCCAGCCCTAAAATATATATGTGCATGTGTGTGTATTTATATACACATAATACATATATACAATACACACACATATATATTATGTAAATGAAAACTTTTATTTTGGATGCAACTAATCGCGATTAATCATTTGACAGCGCTAAAAATGATTAATTATTATTTAAAAAGTACAAATAAATCAAAGTAAGTTACAAAAGACACAACAAGGTGTTTTAATCATATAAATTCGATTCTATTTATTTTTTATTGTTATTTTTATTTTTCATTTTTTATCTATTTATTTTTCTGGATTAAATTGATTCACAAAATAAAGAGGAAGTATTGTCCATATTTTAACATATATTAGAGGTTGGGGTTATTTTTACATTTTAAAGGAAATGAGATGCAATGCTTAATGTGTTCTACTCAATTTAATGTATTCTCACTATAGCCAGCTAACTTCAAAATCAGATCCCCTCTAGCAGGGTGCCTCTTAAGCTACAAAGGCGGCTGCTTTTGGTCTAGTTCAGGCATGCCGTCTCACGTGGCACTTCAATGGGCAGGGTTTGCTGATTCATTGTAGCAACATCTGTAGCTGTCACAAAGAAAATAGCAATGTAGTATGATCACTACATTTGCACTTTTTGCTATTCAAATTCAACATCAAAATCAACTCAATTCATATTCTAAAACCGCATTTCGGTTTATTATTGGGAATGATTAAGTTATGCATGTTATAGAAAAGGGGAACAATGTTATCTTTAATTAAACTGAAATAACTTGCTCTTCCTCTGAAGTGACTTTCTTTTTAAGGTTTCGTTCTTCTTTTCAAGATCCAATCAATTTCCCATGAAAAAGCCATGTCATGCTTTTCTTTTTGTATTAAACGTGTATGCAAATCCATTTTACTTTCTTAATTTCATATCTTTTAAAGTGAAATAGAATATGCAACAGCATCAACCATAGTTGAATTTTCTTTATCTTGCTGAAATTAAGGAAGTAAAATGGGTTGCGAACAAAACTGACTTCAAAAAAACGAAAGCAAAAGCACACACAAAAAAACAGATCCTCTTCTGTCTTTGAATGTGTTTTAAACATACACACATTGTATAAGCTATTACAAAAGCATTACAATTACAGTTCATATTTTGGAGAATACAGTGCCTGCAAAACAGCAGGATACAGTTCAAAGAACCATCCAGACATTCAAATACCAAAACCACGATTAAAAAAAAAAATTACATGTTCACCAAAATTTATAACTGCACTTACCTGGCATGTAGCAAAGGGTCAAATGGGGGATGTTGGGCTCCATAAACATGCTGGATACTGTGAAAAAGAATAAGTGATAAGATGGATGTTCAAAGGAAAAATCTTTATTTTAATCTCCCCATCATTATTTAGATGATATGAAAACTGGTTTGACAAGTCAGGAAGTAATGAAGCAAACCTACAAAACACAACAAGGCTTCATTTACAGAGTTATTAGATATATTTAATTTTTCACGTGTGTATCCATATTATACATACTACTTTAATTACTAAGTTTTGTAATAAGTTGCTTTTGTTGCCATTACTACTTAAAACGCACCATAGTACTACTATGGTATTATTTAAAGCACCATGTAAAAAGCATGGTATGTGAATACAATAATTATTCGGTATCATGGTAAACATCAAAATACTACAACTAACGTAGTGATACTATCATTGTACCAATCTGTAACGTTACTTGTCTGTAAGAGTTGTCAAAAGAGGGCCCCAGCAGCACATAGCTAACAGGCTAATACATGACTTTAAGAACTAAACTATTAACACAGAGCTTTGATCAATATGACAGATATTATCACCACACACACCTTAAACAAACGGCAGATGTCAGTGATAGAAGCATATAACTATGATGATATGAACTTAATACATCACTGACATCAATCTATACAGCTAGCACACATTAAAAGACAGTTAAAAACTGCCTAAAGAAGATCAGATTTGAGTGACACGTGTTATTCTGAATATTCGGAGCTCCTCCGGTGAGATCTGGCGTTGAAAGATATTGTCCAATTAATTGCATCTATAATTAAACACATATAAATACACACACACAGAGCTAACACATAGACATTAGCATGAACACGTCACTCACTTCCCAGGAACCTTGGCTGTGTTTCTCTTCCAGAACTGCTTTTTGTTGCCGTCACCTGACATCTTTTGGCTTCAGAGTACTCGCTCATGAATTAATGTGGCGAAATAAGCTGATAAGTTGGGCAAAATGTGCACGAAGAGTTTATTTACACCTCAATTTCTCTTCGCAAACTCAGAGAGCCGCCATGTTGGTACCGCCCACCGCACATTAGCGCAGCTGTGATTGGTTAAGGGGCCTCATGAGTGACTGCTGAACAGCCAATCACAAGTGGAAGTTTCTACATGCCTCCTTTAGTTCCCTCTCAGGCCTGTTAAAATGTTTGATGTTGTTTAATTCCTAAACATAAAACACACGAGGATGTCACTAAATAAAACAATAAATAGAACAAAACAACACAACATTGGAATGAGTTTTGAATAACAATATCATTATGTATTTTCAAATATTGCTGAGTTTCAAAATATTGTTGAGATATGCCCTAAAATGAAGCTTATGATCACAGAATTTGCACTTATGTATGTGAAACTTAGCCAGGAGAAGTAATAGATTCATAAGACAAAACATGTTTTCAGTATTTTTTATCACGATCAATAAAACCAAACAATTTTTTTCAAAATAAAGAAAACGTACACAAAACCAGTCACATATCACAGTCACATAAAAAAAGGAAGAAATAAAAAGAAACAAAGAAACTTTCCCAAAATTATTTTATGTAATAACAGTACCAAAATAAATGCACAACAGTTTCGCCTTGCCTAATTTTCACACACATTGTGTAATTGTCATATGTAAATTTCTTTAGGTAGGCTAGCTATTTGCTGAGTAGAATCTGTGAATTAGGGTAATTAGAGATACTTGAAAGATACAATAAGGTATTTATGTTACAATAAAGCGCAATGTTGACGCATTGGTCGCTTTTTGCCACATAGGCCTAATGAATATGAATGAGGAAACCTCCTATGCCACTATTTAGGAGAATTGAGAAGAAAAACTTCTGCTTTGCTTCTTCATGTCAATGAATGTATTGAAGTAATACTGCTTTAAAGGAGTACGCCGTGGTGATAGCTAAAAGCAATAACATTATATTATATTATATTATATTATATTATATTCATTAGCCTATATAACATAAGATACGCTAAATATATGATGGAAGAAAATTGTTCTGTAGGCTACTAGACATTTTCATGTTTTATAACATACATAAATTTACATACAGCATGCAATAACGTCTGAGTGGCATAATATGTCACATATAATGTAATTTTGTACATAAATTAGTGTAGTCCCTTATTTAACTAACTGTACCACAATGTATAAATAAACTAACAAAGTATGCACGCCGCCTTCCTGTTACGCCCCTCTCTTGCAGTCCGCAGACAGACACTATTGTGCCAATCACTCACATGCCACCTCCTACAATAGGATTATGTGTGACGCATGTCTCTCGGGGCTCGGGCTCCTCCCACTTTATCAGGAAAAAGAAAACCGCTATGTAGCCAAACTGCTTAGGAGAAAACGAGCAACATTGTAGCGACTGTAGTATTTTTTATAATAATTGAAAGCGTCGGGGCGGTATAGTATAAACTCGTTTTGAAGATGAACGTGAGATAACTAGTGTGCATGTGTTGTTAAGAGCAGAAATGGAGAAGCAGTCGCGTCTGTTGTGTTCTGAGCTGTGTGTTCAGCGCAGACTGTATGAGGTCACATTAAACTGCGCGATTCTCGCGTGGAAAGACATACAAATCGCCAAAAAACACACCGGACGCGCCATATATGGAGCTGTCAAAGCGGGTGAGTTACATATCTAATACAATAATAACACTATAACATATACAACACGGTACGCTGCTGCTGCTGTTGTTTGTTCTAGTGGTGTGTGTCTCAAAACTGACTTGAACTGCCTACCTAGACCGTAGTTTAAGGCATCGTATGCACAGACAATCACCGAACGCAGAATTTTTGACCAGCTAACTATGACGCCCTAAAAAGATACTGAGTTGGTGACGTCTTTGATGCCCAAAAACGTTGCTTACTCAGAACGTGTATATGATGCCCAAAAACAATGCTGATTGGAAGACGTCTAAGATGCCCAGAAATGCTGCTGATCTGGAATGCATGTGATGGCCAAAAATGTATCTGAATTGGAAACCCCTTAGTGTCTACAAACACTACTGACAAATTCATATATATATATGAATTTGAAAGTTTCTGTGATGCCCAAAAACATTGTTAATTTGGAACATTAGGATGCCTGAAAACCCAAATAATGCCTAGAAATACTGTGTTGTATGATGCACATTATGCATTTGGAAATGCAGGTCTATAATGTCCAAAACACCACTAACTCTGAAGATGCTTATAATGCCATAAAACTCTGCTGGCTCAGAATCTATGACACCCAAAAATGCTTTATGATGTCCAGAAATGCCTCTGACTACTAAAATTTCTGTGATGTCCAAAAATGCTGTTTTGTGCACACTTGTGTGGTGCCCAAAAATGCTGCTTACTCAGAACTCGTCTATGAGGCCTAAACATGCTGTAGTCTATGCATGCACATATGATGCCCTAAATTGCTAGGTAGGCAGTTCACTACGTTACAGCCACAAAAAAAATGAAGATAAAAATAAATTTTCTTATCTAGAATGTTATTTAAAGTATCATGTGGCAAGATGAATTTCTTTACTGAAAAGTTTTTCTGTTCCTTGTGGAAACAGCATGTGTATAAAAACAGTAGTTAAGTTGTGTATAAAGAGTATGTGAAGTGTTCTCAGACTGTGCTGGAAGGTCAGAGAGGTCACTGATAATCTTGAGGAATTGGATTGTGTGTTTCCACCTGTCTGCAGCACACTCTCTACTGTTCTGTCCTCTCATTGCTGCAGGTCTATGGTTGAGATTGTTAATGAGTCTGTAGATGTCTATCATGAATTGTCATAAATTAACTTCCAGGTTTGGGTTGTTAATTAACATTGTTTTCTGAAAATCACTCACATTTAACACCAAGCATGCATATTCACAGAAACCACTGGGACCTTTTCAGAAGACTGGGCTAGACAAATGGTCAGGTCATTGTGTTTTGGTGGACACAAACTTTCCAGATAGTTGGTTTGGATTCAGCATTAATCTGTAAAATGTTAGACAGTTAAGTTTCAAGCCATGTTATAAACAAGGCAAAGACATGCTGCAGTTCACTTTCAGCTCTTAGAAATAAAAAAGGAATCAAATTTGAGTACTTATTGTTTTCCAACTTGTTTTGCTGATAATATAAAAGTGTGGGATCCTTGTCTTGTATGTTTTGAGGCTAGGTTTGGCTACAACCATCTACAAAACAACAAGTTTTCGATATTCTTAAAGAATCACCATAAATTAAATATTGCTAATAGCCAAGAAGAAAGCTTACACAAAAATCACAACCTTGCAATTAAAAAAAAAAAAAATGGCAGATGAACTGACTGGGTATTTCACTTGATAATCCTACACTCAAAAAAAAAAATCTGTGAAAATAGGCCACAATGTACTTTTATAATTTGAAGGAATTTTTCCGTATTTATTTTTTTACAGGTGTTTTACCAGTATTTTGAATTTTAGGGTTAACAGAAATGTCTGTAAAATTAATGGATAATGTTCTGTGTAATAAGCTGCCAGTAATTTTTCTGTTATTTTACAGATTTATTTTTTTACAGTGTAGTTATTGATAATCTTCAAGGATCGTATGTATGTTTGCTGTAAACTGCTGCTATATGTAAAAGCAGCTTATTATTCTGTTTAAAATCTTATATTCCAAGCGTACTGGTTTGTTACAACATGAGTGTGAGTGGAAGATATCTTCTTTTAAAAAAGAGCCTGTTTCAATATATTTGACCTTTTAAAATGGTCAATGTAATAGAACCATAAACTCAACATAAATATTGACTTCAAAACTAATCCAGGTTTTGAAACTCTTTCACCTGAGTCAGATTTTTGCCCATGCCATGGATACATTATACATGTGAGGAGAAGTTGAGAACTGGGTGACCTCCAGTACTAAGATCCATTACACAAAGCCGGTTTTTATTTAAAGGTCTTGATGGATATTTTCCTCGGGGCCATGACACATATTAAATGAAGTTCCACCCTGCTTAAGGTAGTTCAAGGTGCCATTGTTTAATTAAAGGATTTCACATGAACAAAATCATTGCTCAGTTGAGGTCATGGGAGATTCTTTTCCAGTTGCCTAAACTGTTTTTGTTGTCATCAGTACCCAAATATTGTTTTGTTTTGTTTTGGGTCTTTCATATTCCTCAGTGTAGTTTGCAGTGCTGTTTACTCTCTTACTCTCAAGGTTTATAAATGGATACTGTTGGTCTCTCTCTCTCTCTCTATCTCCATATATATATATATATATATATATATATATATATATATAATTTTTTTATTATTATT
>JAFVLL020025716.1:0-49419 GCA_021397915.2 Tor tambroides | reverse complement strand
CATAATGTAGACAGAGAGATTGCATAAGTCTTTGGTATTAATTTATATAATAAAAAGCCTATAATAAATCAGTACACTAGATGAGGTAAAATACATCATATATGAGTCCACATTCTATTGATTTGTGCTTACTAGTGAAAGTGCAATACCTGAAATGCAAAAGTACATTTCTCAAATGACAACAATCATTACGATTATAATTCTGAGCAAAAATAATTTTGATCAGTTTAACTATTATACAGCATGATGAAAATTTGACTAAAACCTGACTAAAATGCTCATACATTTCATTGACTTAAACTTGACTAATCAAAAACAGGACACGCTGACTAAATATGATATCTAAAATGTACATTTGAGTAAGACTAAGTTTAAATTAAAAATGGTTGCCAAAATTAATACTGCTGTACGGTTAATTAATAGGCTAATGATCTTATTGCTAAAATGTCAAGTTTTCTTTGACTAAAACTAGACTATGTTGAGACTTTTAGGCCCGGTTTCACAAATGGGGCTTAGCTTAAGCCAGGACTAGGCCTTAGTTAAATTAAATATTTAAGCAACTTTTACAAAAATGCTTTAGAAGAAAACATTACAGGTGTGCACAGGGGCGTCTCTGGGAATTCTGGTCCCTGTGCACTGACTTTGCTATGGGGTCCCCTACGATCGCAGAATCACGTTCATTGCGATACTGCAAGCAAGACAGTACAGCAGGTAAAATAAGTATTCAACACGTCACCATTTTCCTAAGTAAATATATTTCTAAAGGTGCTGTTGACATGGAAATTCAGAAATTATGTTATGTGTAATGAAACGGAATGAAACAGAAGAAAAGTATTGAACTACTGAAATTTATTTAATGCTTTGTACAAAAGCCTTTGTTGGTAATGACAGCTTCAAGATGCCTCCTGTATGGAGAAACTAGTGGCATACATTGCTCAGATGTGATTTTGGCCCATTCTTCCACAGAGTCCACAGGCTATTCCAGCAGCTTTATTTTCTTTTTCTGAAACAAATTGAGAGTTTCCTTGGCTGTGTTTGGGATCATTGCTGAAATGTCCTACCTTGATCATCTTCATCATCCTGGTACTGTAGGTGTTGGGACTGAACCAGCTAATATTAATTTCCACTGACTAGGGGCAGGATTGCTTTCTAATTACTGATAGATTTCAGCTGGTGTCTTGGCTTTGCATGCCTTTTTGAACCTCCCTTTCTTCATGTGTTCAATATTTTTTCCCTGTGTCATTTCATTTTATTACACATAACTTAATTTCTGAACTTGTTTGTTTTGTTTTCTTTGTATGTATGGATTACTTGGGTTGTTACCAACATCTGGTGTAAATTTCAAGTCAACAGCACCTTTAGAAATATATTTACGGAGAAAAATGGTGACATGTTCAATACTTATTTTACCCACTGTATATTGGGATATTTCTTATTTTAGGATATAATTTTAGGAAAGCTTCCATTAAGAACACACAAACATATGCAAACCTTAGCAAAAATAAATAAATAAAATTAACCAGAACAAAGTGGGTGTCACAATACACTTTGGAGCCAGGAACAAGGAGGCGAGGAACTTCTGAAATAACTCAGACTTTTATTTAACAAACTCAGGAATCGCTGGAGACGGAATTAACACAGAAAGACGATCACATGAAGACGATCAGACCGGACACAGAGGCAGGGAAACACAGGGCTTAAGAACTGGAGACTAAACTAGATAATTAATAACACAGGGCTGGGAACTAATAAACTAATGAAGACATTAAACGAGGAACGGAACAGGAAGTACAAAAATGGGCACGAGAGTAGGGGAAACACAAGACACAGAGAGACAAAGTCTGACACTACTCCCCCCTCCCGGAAGGCGTGTCCAGTGCCTAGCAACATCCAACGGGGAGGGGGAGTGGGCGCTCTGGAGGCCTCCAGGGAACAGGAAGCAGGATTACCGGCCTCCAGGGCGGTGCCCGTTCCAGGGACCATGGCGGGTCAAGGGACTCGGGAGGCCATGGCGGATCTGGGAGCTTGGGCGGCCATGGCGGATCTGGGAGCTTGGGCATCCATGGCGGATCTGGGGACTCGGGAGACCATCTGGGAGCTTGGGCAGCCATGGCGGATCCGGGGACTCGAGAGACCATCTGGGAGCTTGGGTGGCCATGGCAGAGCAGGGAGCTTGGGCGGCCATGGCAGATCAGGGGATTCAGGCGGCCATGACGGATCAGGGAACTCGGGGAGCCATGGCGGGACCGCCTCCGAGGCCGCGGCCCCAGCCCCCGCCTCAGCCTCTATGGCAGGAGCCCTACTACCCAGACTCTTGGGGGCGCTCTGGAAGCGCGGGGCTGGGCGGGACCAGCGGAGACGTAGGAGACGAAGGAGGGCTGGATGGGACCAGCGGAGATGTAGGAGACGAAGGAGGGCGCTCAGGAGGTGCAGGCACGGCATAGCGCATTCGAGGCGCGGGTTCTGGGCTTGGGTGAGCAACGATCGGCAGGCTTGCCATACTCTCAGGCGGCGGGCTTGGGATAGCTGCGGAAGGCAGCGTTAATTTCCCCGCGGACAGCGGGCTTGACTTCGGAGCCACAGACGGCGGCGGGCTTGGGAGAGCCACGGACGGCGGGTTGGCTTTCACCGCGGACGGCGGACTTGAGGGAGGGCCGCCATTGGCAAGCCGCCAATTGCGGCTTGCCACACTCTGATTGACAGGGTCTCTGTGGGAAAGCACCCTCTAGTCGCCCGCTCCATTTGTGGAGCTAAGCAGTTGAGGCTGCCCACCATAGCAGCAGTCCCTTTGTGGGACTTAGCTGTATAGCTATTGTGCACTATACGTCTGGCTGAGACCCCTTCTGAACCACTAGAGTTAGCGCCTGTCAGGTTTCTGACTCTAAAGATGGTCTTTCTCATGGCTATTATTACATCGCAATTCTCTGAAGAGAACTGAGGATTTGCAGGCTCTGTCAGTCTCACCGTCCTGATTAGACTTTGCCCCTGGGCTGGTCAAAGCTATTTTGCATCCTCATCCTAATTATCTTCCCTTTTGATAAAAAACGTCTCAGGTTACTTGACTGTAACCCTGTTCCCTGAAAAAGCAGGAACAAGATGCTGTACCTCAGTGCCGCACTGTAGGCGTGCCTGGACATCTCTTCAGACAAAGGTATAACCTGAAGGGTTAACTGTTAACCGTTTCACATCTATTTGTAACCCCTCAGGTGCACGTAATCCAATAACGTCACAGACCAAGGTTATTTAAACCAATTCTTGGTGTGTTCGACACATGCATCACAACCGGCCAAACAAAGAAGGTACTTCGTATTTGAAATGCAGCATCTCGTTCCCGCTTTTTCAGAGGACAGGGTTACAGTCTAGTAACTCAAGACTTTTTTGAAGAAATTGTTTGGGTGAATGATTCAGTGACTCAGTTGATTCAATTGTAACCACGATTGCGTAATAGTTTCAAGGAATGCACTACAATACGCTGACTGACAGTCTGCAGCCAATGTGATTTTAGATGTAGCGACGATGTTTGTGAGTAACCGTGATTGTCATTTATCGGCACCTACTGGCGCAACAATTTAACCTGCAGAAAGAGTCACTAAAAATCCCACTGTAATGCATTACAGAACAAAGATTCACAGCCTTTCTGGACACGCAAATAGATTAGCAGAGTGATACAAACAGTGAAAATTCTTAGTGGTTTTTGAATACTAATCAAATTCAGTATATATATACTCTACCGTTCATGGATTTTAAATTAGTACGATTTTTTTATGTTTTTAAAAGAAGTCTCTTCTGTTCACCAAGGCTGAATCTATTTGATCCAGAATACAGCAAAAACAGTAATACTGTGAAATATTATTGATTCTTTGATCAATAGAAAGTTTAAAAGAACAGTGGATAAAAAAGAAAGCTAAACTGTTGTAATATATTGTTTATATATTATAGTATTTCTAAAGTATTTTTAAAAAAAAATCAAATCAAGTTCAATGTGGTTTTAGACTTTTGCTTTGGTAAGAAATGTATGTTGCGGACACAAACATAAACATGTTAATTAAAGAATTGTCATGTGCAAAACATTCTGGAAGCATGATTGTCTCGTGCCACATTTGTCTTTGAGTGGCTGGCAGATTAGATCTCTGCCTCTGCTGTTGCTGTCACCCCCTGTTAAGACAAGCACATCAAGATCAATCAGTAACCGGAAAACAGAGGCAGCATTTAGAGGCGGTCGTCAGGTGCAAAGACAAAGGAAGCGGGCGGTATGAACAAGATGCTGCTTAATTAAAAAGCCGACTCTGCCTCACCACTGCTAATATGGGCTGACAGAGGTCAGGGACATTATGAGAGACTGTATAAAGTTTGGATAGACTTACTAGTGGATAACCTCTTTTGTCATCTTGAAATTTTATTCTTCTCAGGAAACAGAGAAAACTAGATAAAATGGTATCACATGCCATTGCCAATTATAGGTCTTATAGCTTGGCAATGTTTCTGTGCAGCTTCATGTTCACTGGCAATGTTCTACCAATGTCTCTGATGAGAAAAAAAAAATCCCTTCAGAACCTAATGTTGTGCTCTGTTGAGTATTGCGACATCTCTAATTCACGTCGTCTTCTACTCCCGTTGTTTCTGGAATTATTCCTCTATGTCAAAAGTTTGGAATATTTGCAGTTTTTTAAAGTTTTTGAAAGAAGTCTCTTATGCTCATCAAGGACATTTATGTGACAAAAATACTGTTAAAACAGTAATATTGATACATTTCTTTGCAATTCTAAATAGCTTTTCTCTATTTCAATTTATTTAAAAATGTAATTTATTCTTGTGATGGCAAAGCTGATATTACTGCAGTCTTCAGTGCCACATGATCTACATTTTTTTTCTGGTTTCTTTAATGAATAGGAAGGAAGGAACAGTGTTTATTTGAAATGGAAATCTTTTGTAACATTTTAAATGTTTTACTCTCTTTACTGACACACTTAATCAGTTTAATGCACCCTTCCTTGCTGAACATAAAAGTAATGCCTGCTGCCATCACAGCAAAAAAATTACATTAAATATATTCAAATCAAAACAGCTTTTTTAAATTGTAATATTTAACTTTTTTTTAATAAATTCAGCTTTGGTGAGGCAGAGAGACTTTAAAAAATATTTTATATATAAAATTATAAATATATAAAACACCAAACATTAATCTTTGTGTGGAAACATTGGATTAAAATGGCTGTAGATTGTCAGTGTAGCAGTTAAAACCAGAGCATTTCTCACAGAGTGCTGACGAGAGACAATTAGCTTTTAAAAGTTCTGAGATGTGAAGTTCTCAAAGTTCATCTCATCCCATTATGTCTCTTATCTCATTAACAAAATGACACCATCAAAGAATGAAGCAGCTGGGCTTCTCAGTAGTGTGTCTTGTGTGTGGGAGAGAGACAGAGGTGTTACAAAACAAGGCTTCAATTCAAAACATGATCAAGTGTGATTTCTGTGGCGGTGTGTCCTCTAGTGGTGAGGAGTTTGTGTCTACTCCTAAAACAGCACAGGACACAAAAATGTTAATCCATATTGTATTATATCTGCCATATCAATCTGTTATTTACACATACAGCAATGTTGTAGCGTACATTGATTCATGAATTCATGAATTTCAATGGCCACAAAGCACTGAAGGGAAAAGTGCAAAATCAAGTCAACGCCCGTTATTTTCATTTTACTATTCACACACCACACTGACATACATCATACCACATCAAGAAGATCTGGATGTTCAGGAATTGTTCAGGACTGTTTGCAAAAAAATATGTCATCATTTTGTTAAAATCAAGTCTTGCTATTTCTACCCACTGCATGTTAAAATAGTCCTATAAATTCCATAATGATAGTTTAATGGTATATTCAAAGCTACAAGGCATAAAATTATCCAGTGGCAAAGGTGCAGATTAGTCTCCTTTAAGGCCCAAGTGATTATTTGGCCACATTCTGACCAAACATTAAGAAGTGAAAATTGCATTTTTAGCACTTTTAGTCAGTCAGTTGTGGTAGAAGGGCTGTGATTGGTCGAGCTGAACTGGGTCAAGAATACTGCTGGGTGAATTTCTGATGGAATTCCTTCAGTTTGTTGAGCATAATCTTGAGCTTGTCTGTCGGAGGAAGGATGGTCATCCTGGTGAGACAAAGACAAAGTTTTTTTTTTTTTTCTTTTGACATAACTCGTCCAGTAAAACCTCTCAGTCTCAATCCAATCAACAACCAAAGGATAAAACCAAATTCCTGCCATATTTTTTTTTTCTTTTTTGATAACCCATGTCACAGAGATCTGTCACAATACAGTAGAAAAGATCTCCTGTGACAACAGTTTCATCACAAGAACTAGAAAATGTAGCTTCAATCAGTTTATTAAATATAGCACTGCAGGACACTGCTGTGTTTCATGTCAACTGGGTGTCAACAATTCTTTAAGAAGAGTTCAAGTTCAAAACTCTTGAGGACACACACACCTGAAGTGATAAGTGCCTTCTCGTTGACCAAAACCACTGCCAGGAACGAGACAGATCCCGGTCTCCTCCAGAAGTTTCATGCAGTAGAACATATCTGGAGCCTGACCCTTCGCCTGTATTCACACACACAACAAGCCATGAAGCAACTAAATCAGACCAAGCAGAAGACATACAGAACACGTGACACAAACCGACCCTGGCTTCGTTGATGGCGCGCTCAGGTAGGGTGATACGGGGGAAAGAGTACATGGCTCCCTGCACAGGGTTACAGCTGATGCCTGGCACTGTATTCAGAATCTCCTCGGTCAGTTTGGCTTTTTCAGCCAAGGCACTCAGAACGGCTGTTCGTTCCTACACGAGACAGAGGAAGAGGGCTGAAAAAAGGAAGAAGACTGGGATACTAGCCAATGCGGTTAATTGGATTATACACAGCTAATTGAGAGCAAAACACCCAGCCTTTCTTGCAGAAACAGAAGAAACACTGTGCAGCAGTTGAAAACTATATCTACGTTCTTAACTGAATACAGACAAAAGAACTATTTACAGTGATAGATCACTTAAAAATGAAAATTCTGTCATCATCTACTCACACTCTTATCATTCCAAACCTGAATTATGTAATTTCTTCATCAGAACACAAAATAAAGATGTTCGAACAAAATGTCTGAGTGTTTTTGTCAATATAATACATCAATGAGAATTTAGACCCAACTGACTGTCATTATATTCATGAAAACAGTTGAAATAAAAAATATGAAATTGAAAAATATTTTCATATAATTTTGTTCCCCAGAAGAATGAAAGACTTCACTAATTCACTAATCGTATGTATGCACAAATTTGTGTGTGAAATGTGCATAGGAACATTTTATTGAACAAATACTGATTTAACCAACAATAACTTTTTTACTAAAATTTACTCTTTTTTAAAAAAAAAATATATATAGGAACAACAGAGGCTACAAAAATGGCATACACTGGGTAGCCTTATAAATGTGTTATGATAAAAAATTTTATACAGAAATTATACAGATGATATATATATATATATATATATATATATATATATATATATATACACACACACACACACACACACACACACACACACACACACACTCTTATGGTCAAAAGTTTGGAATAATTATTTTTTTTAATTTATTTTTTTAAAGAAGTCTCTTTGCACCAAGGCTGAACTTGATCAAAAATACAGTAAAAAAAAATGGTAATGATGCAAATTATAATTATAATTTAAAATAACTGTTTTCTGTTTGAATATATTTTAAAATGTAATTTATTCCTGTGATGGCAAAACTGAGCAGCCACTAGCTACTCCAGTCTTCAGTGTCACATGATTCCATGATGAAAAATACATGGGAATATGCAAAAATATATGCTTATTTGGTGCTAAAGAAATATTTCTTATGATTATCAATGTTGAAAACCGTTGTGCTGCTTATTATTTTTGCGGAAACTGTGATAGACTACCATTCAAATGTTTGGGGTACATAAGATTTTGACCAGTAGTAGTACATATGAGACCCTGGACCACAAAACCAGTCTTAAGTCGCTGGGGTATATTTGTAGCAGTAGCCAAAAGTACATTGTATGGGTCAAAACGATCAATTTTTCTTTTATGCCAAAAATCATTAGGACATTAAGTAAAGATCATGTTCCATGAAGATATTTTGTAAATTTCCTATCGTAAATATATTAAAACTTAATTTTTGATCAGTAATATGCATCGCTTTAAAGGCAATTTTCTCAGTATTTTGATTTTTTTGCACCCTCAGATTCCAGATTTTCAAATAGTTATATCTTGGCCAAATATTGTCCTATCATAACAAACCATACATCAATGGAAACTTATTTATTCAGCTTTCAGGTGATGTATAAATCTCAATTTGTGGTCCAGGGTCACATATATATATTTTTTAAATATATATATTTTTATAGCTTGTTTTATGCAAATGCATAACCCCAAATTCTTAAACATTAAATCAAGGTTAAGAAAAAATTCATGTGTGTATATGAATTAAGTAGATTTTTTTGTAACAGTAATCCATGCAATTCCTTGAGAATGAGACCCAATGTCTTGAAAATAACTTTTCCCATAATCAGAGTAGAACGCCACCATGATAGTTTGTCTGCTTGCTGTGGTAAGAATTCTGCAACATTGACAGAGGAAGGCACCTTCATGAAGGTTTGGTAGGAGGGTTCTCCAGGCTGAGGGGAGTTGACCACCAGATCCATGAGGGCTTGTCCAGGCGCAGGCGGGCACAAACGCACTGAGACCAGCTTGGTGAGCTGAGCCTTCACCTCTGGGTCCATGTTGATGACCTCCATGTATCCCCCTCGAAAACCACATCTGAAAGTGTGTGTTTGTTTATGGAGTTAAGAAACTATAGTACATTTTATGGACTGGATGAACTCAAAATATCAGCATGCCATGTATTGTTTAATTCATTGATTCTTGTGTAAGTACTTGTATACAGCAGGGCCAGATATTACTCCATACTAAGTTTGTGTGATTTATCTGAAATGATAAGCATGACAGATGTGTACTCACTCTCCCATATAGCACTTAGAGGTAGAGTGGAATGATGCCAGCTCTACTTTGCTTGAATACTCTGGACCCATCTCAAACAGCACTTTCTTGAAGGAGTGAAACTCACAGCCCTCTGCATACACGTTATCCTGATACACCTAAGAACACAGAGTAAGAGAGATGTTTAGTGCTTTTAAAGGAAATATTTCCTGTAGATGCTATTACTATGGTTGCACTTACATGTAAACGCAGATTTCATAGAAATATATATACACCATATTAACTTACCTCATCTGCCATTAGGAAGAGGTTTTCTTTGGCTGCAAATCGGATCACATCTTCAATACATTGTCTGCTTTGTACCTGACCTATTAAAAGAAAGAATGGAAAGAACTATGTATAAAACGGAAAGAAAAGAATGAAATCATTTATAAACGACAACAAGAAAATCTGGTGGGTTTAATTAAATAAGTCAGAAAAGACTAAATTGGAAAAAGGTACTATGTTTTTAAACTATGTTTTGGATTGTTATACCATGTAAAATGTTTTTGATGTTTCTTTTTAAGCCTCTTTTGCTCAACAAGGCTGCAAACTTTGGTGAAAACAGTCATATTTGTAAATAAGTGTAGCATGTATATTTTAAACCCAATATAAGCCATTCAAATTAGGACTTAACCCAACTAAAACAAAAATATATTTATATAATATATTTCTAATATTTTATATAATATTTATAATTTATAAAACTGTATACATTTATTATACTATAATTATTTCATGATTATTATATTTGTATTATACCAAATAAAAATCAGTTTTTGATAGGCAGTTATTATTACTGTATACATAATAATCAATACTAAATACACTGAATTATAGATAATCAATTGGAATTGTTTTTGTAACGAAAGGATCTTCGGGGCTCACCAGTGGGGTTGCCGGGGTTGATGATGCACAGTACACGGGGGTTGCAGTGCTCCCTGGCTGCCTGTAGAGCGCGCTGTAGCTCACTAATGTCTAGACTCCAGCACTTCTCCTCATTCAAGTAGTAACTGATCTGAACAGCACCCAGCTCTGCTATAGATGCTGAGTAAAGAGGGTACTGAGGAATAGAGATCATGACCCCTGTCCGTGTGCGACCCTCCCCAGCAGTCAATAGCTTTAGTATGGTCTAAAAGACAACAAGAGAGAATAAGAAGAACATAAGAAATAAAACTACATTGAAATGAAATGAAATGAAATTAAGCAAATAAATAAATATATGTAAATATTATATATATATATATATATATATATATTGCTGTACTAATAAGAACTAATAAGTACACTGGATATTTCAGAGCAGAAAACTGGTAGACTGTTTCTTTAATTGGCATACTGGAGCAGGCTGACTCTGAGTACACAGGTTCAGTGTACAGAGACCTGTGTTTGCGTTTGCCTGACGTACCACAATGCCGTCACTGGCTCCCGTCGTGAGGTAGATGTTATCAGGATCAGACGGAATACCGCCGTCACGACGCTGTATGTAGTTTGCAACATCGTGCCTCACACAATCAATGCCCTGACTGGTTGTGTACGCACCTGAGAATATAACAACAGAGCAAAGGGGGGTGTGAATATGAAAATAGTGTCCTCACAACCTATAATAGAGCCATAAAACCACAGAGGCCTTTTGGACAGTGACTAATATCATCACTTTAATCAGTAACATCTTGACTGGAGAACACTGGGTAACATCAGTGGTTTCAGTAGTTAACAATTAGAAGAGTTAAAGTTTAGTTTATAATTAAGACTTTTGGTTAAAATGTACATATAAATGTGTATGTAAGTCCTGTAACTGTCACCACTTTTTTTTCTTCTTCTGTGCAAGACAAAAGATAACAATTTTTCACTATTTTTAATTTGCAGTTCACTTAAAATCAACATTAAATGAAAACTGACCATTATTTACATTATTAATACATATTTCATAGCCTTACTGTGCACAATATTCAAATACAACTTTACTTTTCAGATGACATAACCAAGGCCTCTTATTTTTCCTTTCCAAAAGAGACCACTGGATAAAAGCAAGAACCTCTCAAATTTTTTTCCTCAATAAATATCCAGTTTCTCTCATAAATGTATCACATTACAGAAATAAAATAGGTTGTCATTTCATGTTGACTTTATATACGTGTATGTACGTGTATGATTATTTAAAGGTGAATATTTCACATAATCTTTCACATTATATGAGATCATCTGCATGTGTAATAATTATAAACATTTGGAGACTGTTTTCATTTGATATTTCATGCCAACTTTCATTAAACACACATCACATACCGATGCTGTTTCCTCCACACGATTGCAAAATGCGCCTCGCACGATTTTTGACATCTTCTGGAAACTTGTTGTCATCAAGCAGTTGTGGATAAGTACACAACGCCATCACCTGGAGAAAACAAATGGCTTATGTGGCTACATAAAAATCAAGAAAAAAAGGAAAACTAATAAAAAATTTAAAAAAAACTTGGCTATGTACAAATGGGTTCATCAGAAACTGTTGACTTTGGTTAATGCATGGAACAGCTGAAAGCGCAGTGGACTTGAAAATGACTGGAAACATCTACAGTAGATCATTCATTGAGACTCTTAGTCAGCAAAAGGAGAGGAATCACGTACCTGTCGAAAAAAGGTGATTGGCCGTTGCCCCATAGCGTGAGCATCTCCGATGTTTGCTTTAATGACCTCTTCAAAAGGCTTCTTGACCCCCTGTAACAAAGTAAAAAAACAGACTTTCAAGTCATTCCAAGCACACAAAAAAACTGAGGAGACAGATGACAAATGAAAACAATGCATTCTAAAATTGGCTCAAAAAACAAAATGTTTGTAATCCTCCAACTGGACAGAATCATAGTTTAAAGCCAAAAAATAAATAAATAAAATCAAAGTCTGTGTCCATCATACACTAAACGATTTTCTGTTAAATCTGTCCAAATTTCCCAGAATCTGCAGACTGGCTATGATTTTTGCCATGTTGCAAGGTTGAGGGATTGCCAAGCCATTGCTAAGCAGTTGCTAAGGTGTTTGTAGTGGTTGCCAGTGTATTCAGGGTGGTTGGTAAAGTGTTCTGGCTGGCAAACTCAGAAGTGCCCACCAACAAGTGTCAATAGGTGTGTTTGACTTAATGCAGCACTGAGCAGACTGATCGACAGTTGACTTGAAGTAGTGGATGATGGTTAGAAATTTGGGCACTTGGGATAGTGCTGACACCACATCACTGTGATGTATCCTATCAAAACACAACAAGAGTGATTGGAGAGCAGTCAGCTGGCTCATTTTGCATTCTCCAAAGCACCTGCACAATCTCTGCTGACAACACAGCTGTTTTATAAATTGGCCGATGACAACAATGACTTGTTTCATATTTATTCTGACACCTTCAGTTCCACTAATGCTTCCACAAATCCGTGTTTTCACCATGAACACACCTCATGAAATGGACTGGGTGTGAACTGAAATGTAAGAACAGTAATATTCATGATGAAGGCTCTACCTGATTGGTTGGTAAAACAACTGGGTAATCATCAGCCTTAATATAGAGTGGGCTTTAGGTATAGGGACTAACAAGCTAGCAGACTTTCTCCACCATCCTACATTTCAGACATTTGCACATCAAGGCTCTTCTTCCCTTTAAGGGCCAGATTTACTAATTGCACCAGCGCAAACCGTCTTTTGGCGTTAAAATAGTACTGCCAGGATTTACTTAAGATGCGCAGTGAAGAATTAGTACTGAAAAGGCGTGGACAGAGTTATTTTTGACCTTATTGCATTGGTCTCAAACTCAATTCCTGGAGGGCCGCAGCTCTGCACAGTTTAGCTCCAATCAGCTCCAAATCACACCTGCTTGGAAGTTTCTAGTGATCCCAAAGAGCTTGATTAGCTGGATCAGGTGTGTTTGATTAGGGTTGGAGCTAAACTGTGCAGAGCTGTGGCCTTCCAGGAATCGAGTTTGAGACCAGTGCCTTATTGAATGTGCATTTGTAGGAGATTCCCTTTCAGATGCAACATTTATGGGAGGAGCGTATTCAAATGAATCACGCAACGCGATTTACTAACGTTTATGCTCGTCAAATTACTGGCATTAATGGCCCAAAAAAGCATGTCTTAAACTATTTAGCGTCTGTGTTGAAAGTAGATCACCAGCACTTTCTGCTTATTTACGACTACGCTAATTTGCACTGCGCTTGATAGGCTATATTGCATTGGTCGATATGTAAATGAGATGTAGCATCACCCGCAGAAATTTCCACGCCTATCAGCGCTGTTTCGGAATTGCACTCTCGAGCTAATTTGTCCTGTTTAGTAAATCTGACCCTACGTTTGAGGACATTTTTTCACAGGTTTTATCGTTCACCAGAAAAATCCTTAAATCTGATTGCTTAGAAAAGAAATAGCAGATCTCTCCTCAACTGTACAAGATGATTCTGAAATCATCTGACCAGCAGAGGGTTAAAATGCTGTTTACATGTCTTATCTGGTGAACAAACAAGCAGCAAGGGTCAGTAGTACTGCTGATGGCAGGGGTTCACCCAGTCCCCTTCTGTGTCCCATTCTTTCTGTTTTCTCATTTCAAAAGCACTTTAACAGACTGTGCAGCTGAAGCCTCCCAAACAACCCCCCTGTCACTCTTGCTGCATGCTGATTGGAACACACAAACACCTTGTTTTTCCAAATATGTTGTTCTCTCCTGTGTGGTACACACGGTTCTGACAAAGCAAGATAATAAAACTGTTGTTTAACTGTCATCTGAGGATTTTTTTAAGTGGCATGCATGTATTACCTGCTCAAGGAAATGATGAAAGATTTCAATGATCAGACAGATGGAGTAAAAGCCTATTCAAACACTGAATGTGAATACGTGGGATAAAGACATCGCTGTAGGAAAGAGACGTCAATGAAATCACTTCAGTAGCTCAACTGTTGCTCCTACAGGGATGAGATTAAATAGAGACAGGGCTTAACCCCATATGTGCCTCCTGTAGAGTACGCATATTTGCCAAGGAACCAGTGTCTGTAATAAAATTCAAAAAAAGGTTTCAATATGAAGATTTGTCATCACCCTCTGAATTGTGTAGCCAGTAAAGGGAGTGATGAGTTGACAGGAATGGCGTGATTCCCCTGCCTGCTATGAGTCAGCATTCCTGCAGCTGCATTTTGAACTCTCTATGAGTGTTTGATAGAGATCTTTGGTAAATCAGCCAATTACAGTTGTGAAGTCTAGAAGTAACAAATGTGTGAATGCATGAATTTCTCACTGCCTATAAGATCACACAACTTAGAGACGATGATAATAGGCTGTTCTACAAATGATGGAAATAATGTTTGTTTTATAAAAATCATTATACATTATTGTCATTATGTCAGCGTTGTAACTTTTCAATGTGAAGTGGTCAAAAACCTTCTCATAAAAACGTGTTATGAATGTGAACTCTTGCAGCCAGAGCAGGTCCTTACATGATCAGCGGGAATGTGCTCCCTGAATCCAGTCTCATAACACATTATACAATGACAGTCAGACTTCTAGATGTCACACCGAAACCTCAGAAACTATCAAAGAGTTGCATGCAAATGGAGTATTTTAATAACATAATAACAAATGTACAAGAAACAAGGAAACCACAAATAAGGAAAAGAGAACTAAACTGGGGTGTAAGCAGATTGTATAAAAAGAATACTCTTCAAATCCTATCAAATCCTAGACAGCAGCTGATAATCCTTTCATTTATGAATAGGCAAGCATGGGTTGTATAAAAGTCTCAACAACAACAACAACAACAAAAAAGTTATGTAGAGTTAAAGGAATTCCACTTAAAAATCAAAAAGAAAGAGAAATGGTTATCAAAACTGGTTACCAACTTTGCCAACTTTCTATTCTTCCACAATAGAAAAAGAGTCATACAGGTTTGGAACGATATGAGTGTGAGTAAATGGTGGCAGAATTTTCATGGTAAACTAGCCCTTTAAAACCCCCTAAATTAACCCTTTAAACCATGTTTTTCTCTGCTTGCTAAAACATATATGGTTTGTAAATTTATCCTTCAAATTTGAGTTTTGGCTGCAGGAAATCTTTTAGTACATGTCTAATTTCGCTCAATATATATAAAAAATGTGTTCTGTCAAAATACCTATGTTTTTGTGACAGTTTATTCTTCTCATTGTTCTACACTTAATGTCAATGTTAAGATCAAAGACTGTGTCTCTATGATTAAATAATCTATACTTACCCCAAAAGTGCTTAAAACAGTAGAATGACAAACCAATGACCAGATCAGTATAACCAATTACAGTGGAGAAGACGTGAGTGACATTGATTTTTACTCAGCTACAAGGTATAAATGTTCATGTATCCTTTTATTCAGGGAGTCTCTCTTGGTTGACCACCAGAAAGACTGTGATAGTGTTGGAAGACTATAGAGTTGTCCTCGGGCTGAGGCTGTAATACTCAGAGTTAGTATTGAAGATCCTGTGTCGGACCAGCGTACAGCTGAGAAGGACGGTGAGAGTGTATAGACACTAAAGACCTGGGTGCTCATGTGTGATTGAGGTAGTGATAGTAGCTTCTTGACGGGACGCCGTCACCATACTTCAGGGAAGTATTGGATTGTACTGTAAGTATTCAGGAAATTCAGGGAATTAGCTCGAGATAATGTAGTTATTATATTAACAACTGGTAGTTGTTTGAATTGTCTGTGGTGAAGTCAGATTAGTATTGGGAATTTCTACGACACACTGCTCACACAAGCAGTGTATGACTGTTTCTATTGCTGTGAGAAATTTATTTTCATAATTTTTCAAATTTGCTAATGGTTGTCAGGCCACTGGAATTATTACAAACTTGATCGTTGTGAAATCTAACTTACATAAGGACGGGGATCACATTTACATCTAAATAATAGTTCATTTAAACTAAACGGATACAGTCAGACTGAATAAATAGAGTGTGCTTGTCACTGCGTGTTTAACTTGTATCATGTCCGACAGGCATCTTCTTAACAAAAGGTGAGTAGTACATGTCAATATTTTTGTTGTTTCATAAAAGCCATTCTTGCAAAAGAGTTCAGCATACTATATGTGTGATATAAAACATAAGCTTAGTGCTGAAATTGTACTTGCACTTGATTATGGCTCTTTCATTCTCTCACATGTCATCCTGTCCCTCAGGCTCCAGCTGCCTGGAATTCAACAAACAACAGCGGCGCTCCCAGTAGTTGGTACCGACGGGACTAGATTGCAAGTGGCACATCTGTTTCTCACTATGGAGAGACTGAGTCTCTGTCCAATAGGACCAGATGCATCTACCAGAAACTCCCACCTCCCCAAAAGAAAAGACCAAAACCATTATTTCCCATTTAATTATTGGTCACAAAGGGGAGATGATTATAAATGGCAGCCAATCAGAGGTAGCTGTGTGTCTACCGCCCCTAAGGGAACGACAACCTTTAATCCTGTTTAAGCAGAGGGTGGATGGTTTGTGTTGGAAAGAGGTTTCAGACCTGTAAAACTGAGTCATGTAGACTTTCACCGTATGAAGCACGAGGGACAGTGGGTCACATTTCACTAAGCATTTCTGCAGTTATTACAGCTGGCCTTGCCCTACATTAACTGCCATTCATTTAGTCAACATACGACTGATGATCTACATTTATAGCAGCATGTGCATTATGCATTAAATACAGATATATGCATTAAAGATACAGTGCAGGATAAACAAATTGCAAGGTTAAAAGGCTGCTATAAATTAAATGTAAAAAAAGAAAAAAGAAAAAAAATTACAACAGACTTTTCACTTTTTTTTTTCTTTTGGGAGTGCACCTGTTTTTGTTATTTTTCGTGTACACCACCCCACTCCATAGAGGATAGAGGTAAGTAATGGTATCTGCTGCTTCAAAAAAAAAAAAAAAAAAAAAAGTTCATATATCATATTCTAAATATTTATAATATAATATAATATAAACTTCTGGTGTATGTGGAACATTATTATTGATAATCAGAGACATTTTTCTGCTAATAATAATTCTGTAATACATTTGGGGGTGTAACTTTGTACTGTTGTGTTTTTGTGCAATCACCAGTTTCAGTTCCACCTCCAGCAAAAACCAGCAGAGGATATTATTTTAGAAAGGTTATTCATAATGTCCTGTTGAAATCAGTTCTTTTTTTCCCCTTTATTTGTGTGGTTTCTATTGAAACAGCAGGACATAATGAAGGGTTACCTGCTAGTTAGTTGCAGGAAATTTTATGGGTGGGACATTCTCACTCTAGCAAGCATTTGATTGGACAAAATCCTGTTCAGCGCAAGATGATTCATCAATGTTTTTGGTCCATAATCCCAGAAGAGAGTTTACATGTGTGTATTTTTAAGAAAAAAAAATTATTTAGTTAACTTTTAGGAGTATGCTAGCATGTATGTACTCAAAGCTAAAATTCCTAGACTAAAAGCATCAAAACTTAATTCTGATTTAATAAAATCTTTAGACCATTTGTCAAAAGATGATTCTGGTTTTGTCTATCAATGTCTGGAACAAATAGCCATTTTAAGAATAAATGCAAATGATTTACAGTAAGGATGTTAATAAGCATATGCATACTGTGTACTGTGCATCTCAATATGGTATAATCATACACTCATTCTCCTGCTCCTGTGCCTCTGAAACATTCATGAAACCTTATCTCTGGACTTTCTGTAGCTCTGGGCATCGTAGTCCACTGTCCTGCAGAGGTAAGCTCCAACCAAATCAAACACAGCAGCCTGTAATTTTCAAGTAATCCCGAAGAATTTGGTTACATTTTTCAGGTGCATTTGATTAGGGTTGGAGCTAAACTCTGCAGGATAGTGGACTTTAAAGGCCAGAGTTGCTCACCTCTGACGTAAGTTCATGTACTTTTTAACTACATGGATACAAAGTATACTTGCTTTTGCAGTATTGTAATCTTTTACATACCAATAAAACTTTGCTGAGAAAAAGACAGAAGGACAAAGAAGAGCAGAGTGAAAGAGACTGCATTAAGAGAAATAGGGAATGAGAAAAAGCAAGCAGTAGGAAGCCAAAGAAAGATTTGTACAGTATTAGGTGAAGGCCACCTTTGTCATGCATGTCTTTCCCAGAAACCTAAAACCAGACCTGACAACAGGTGCCAAGACTAAAACAGAGTGCATATTCTTTCCTAGATCAAGAAATCCCCCAACAGACTATGCTGAAAAAACATCTTGTCTGCATTATTATAACATGAGATTCCTGGAAGACAGTTGTACAGTTTTTATGACAGCAATGAAAGAAGGATGTAGTGATTGAGCTCTTTTACAATTTAATTACCATGGACACCTTTAATAGAGCATGTTGACTCATTGATCTTGCAGTACTTATTCCTGCAGTCTCTAACCATGTGTGTATGTGTGTGTGGATGCTGTCACTGTGACTGCCAGTGCTTTGCATCTGAGCAAAGGCCTTTTGTATATAGCTTAGGGGCAAATTTATAGTGATCTGAAATTGTGTGACAGTTATAATTTGCATAAAACTGGATTAAATAATTGTCAGGCAATATTGAAATGGTTCATTTCATGCTTTGTTTAGATTATCACGAGTTTCAAAATGTAATTATTATTTTTATAATGCATTTTGCATAGTTTATGATTGAAGTTCTGGCTCTGAGACAAGGAGCATAAAAGCATTTGAAAAAATCAAAGGCATTTGAAAAAAAAATCAAATAACCAAAATAACTTTTGTAAGCTTTAAATAAGTGGTTTAAAAACAAAATATCTAACACAAGATTTTCTGGTGAGAATGTGTTAGATCTGGAAGAAAATAATCCAGCTTCAGCTGTTGCAAAACTTCAAACTGGACGTTTTTCTGCTAATTTATTTTTGGATTAGCTAATTAAAGCTTTTCTTTTGAATTGCAACCCACTTTTAAAAGTGTCTGTGTGATGAACCTCAAGCACGCAAAGATACGGAAAGATATTCACTAGAAATATTAAACTGCAACTTTTCCATTAAGAAGAATAGAAATGGCCTATATATGATCTGAGAGGTTCAGTGCACATGCAATAATAACTTTTGTCAAGTAAATTAAAATGTTTTGCATAAAAAAAAATAGTTCTATTCAAAACTACACTACACTGTTACACCAAAAGTAATTTGTAAAAGTAAAACCATACCAAAAAATAGCTTTTAAATTTCACAGTAGCTCAGTAGCTCATCAGTTCATCAAGTTGCTTTCACTTTAGAGCGGGGTGATAGTCACATAAACACACTGCATAATTATTATCCTGATATGCTACGTGTATGTCTTGCTTCCAAACTGTGCGCATGAGAATTACGGGATGTTTGCTGAATTTACAATCTGCCATAACATAAACTTTCGCGCAATGCATTACTTTTTTGCGAAGATGTAATGAATACTGCTCGTACCTCTTTTAGCTCCTTCTCGATCTGAACCGCACGCTGAACGATTGGTCCGCGAACCGCGTAGTCAACCTTCTTCACGTTGGCGTTCATACTGTCAATAGTAAGCACTTTCCCCCGAAGGGGTAACGCTCCGTTTTCGGACATCTTCCTGTGTAGATGTTCGCTTTGGGCCGCCGGGAATGCAGAAAGATTCCTATGGGGAGAAGAAAGGGAAGGCAGTGGAGAAAAGTTCAGGACCCAGTCTGGAACCTTGGGGTACACCGCCTCGTAAGCCTCACATCTTCCCCATTTCAAAACACTCACGGTTCTATTAGATAACATTTTTATTTATGAACTGTTAAAAGCGCAACAGGTTTAGGCTACTTAACGGTTTAAGAGGTAGCTTAAATTTGGGTTCTTAAACTTTGGTTATCAGCGCACGTTTGTTGTTACGCGCGTAGTAAACACTACAAAGATCTACTCGAGAAGACCTTTGGACTGTGCATCAGATAGTTCAAGATTTCATTTGAAGCACAAGCAGCTGCTGACCCCCCACTAAATCCCCACGCCTCTTTTTCTCTACCGGGCTCAAAAACAGTGCATTCAGTGTTTCTCTAGTTACTTTTCCATGACTGCCTCTATTTAAATAGGGAGTTTTATAGCCAGTACCTCCTCCGGACAGTGGGCTACATTACGCACCAGAAGTGTAGAAAGGGAAGCCTCCTCGGTTACCGAGACGACAGACAGGAACGATCGACCCGTGTGAAGCGTCTGAAGCGGCTCCAAACTTTAACCGGTGTAAAACTTCCCTTCACAGTGAACCTCCTCCCATTGATCCAATAACTGAGAATAAAGCACGCCAGCTCCTCCCATGTTGACTAAGGCTCTGTGTGTCTTGCAGAAGAGATTAACAAACAGTGTGATCACATTACAGGGCTATGTGTTCTTTGAAAGGAATTGTTCCGCAAAGGGACTGGCAAACTTCATGAAATAGTAGACCAGTTGGAGAAAATGGCAAAATGACAAGAATTGTTGCTAAATATAATTAGTTGCCATGTGATCAGGGACCATGATGTTCCAGACAGCATGCTCTTTGTTATTCAACCACTTTGGTATTAGAATATGCAAGAGGGGGCTGGTTGGTTGTTAAAGAGGAGATATTACAGGATATATTATTAAAATGCTCTTCACACTAAGAGAAAAAAATGGTTCATTTAAGAAAACGATTCTTTCACAGAAAGTTGGGGAACCCAGAATGGTTCTTCTAAGCCACTGCAGTGAAAACCCACCTTTCCACCTTTTCATTTTATACAGTGTAAGGTTTACAGAACCTCAGACACTTTGATCTTCTGAGACGGACACACACCAGTGCACACAGACATCTGTTTCCACATCTCACAGAGAGAGGATGCGGGAAAAGTCTCTTCTCACCTATCCTCTCCACCCACTTCCTCTCACCCATCTCCCTTCTCTCAGCTCACTCAGAATGGTCAGTAGCATAATATAATGTTCTACATGAATGCAAGTGATATTTACAGTCATGTTTGGCATCATTTGAATTGTCTCAGGGCGACTGGTACAATGGTCTCAATCTTACAAGAAGTAAACTAAAAGAAAATACAGGTCCTAAGAGTTTAGAGATATTTTGCTCACTGTAGAGGGTGTGCCATTTCCCAATGTGTTTCATGCAAATTACCATCTGTTCCCCAAAAAGGTGTAAATGAACATGTCTAGGACTTGATCAAAGCAAATTCCAATTGTTATCTCCTGTCCACACACTTCATACTATATATTTTTCTAAAGTCAGGTATGCATCTTACTCTTAGATTCATCTTAGATTGATTTGATATCTCTGAATTGGTTGTAATTGGCATAACACATTTTTACCTGACTGCTAATTAATTGTTACATTTGATTTTATTCTGACTTATTATTAATTATTTTCTCAAACAGATTAAATGAAGGCGTATGTTACCACAAATCTGCATCCAGAGTTAAGTACATACTAGATCTCAGGTTAGATGGAGCATGGGCCACATCAGGTGAGACTCTAGTTACTGTCTCAGCTTTATTCAAGTTGTACATAGTTATATTAATTATTGGGAGCTAGATAAATAGTACTAGCATAACCTCTGATTATTGTTTGAGCTTTATTGAAATGGTACGTAGTTATTTCTAACTATCGGGGGCTAGATAAACAATACTAGCATAACCTCTGATTATTGTTTGAGCTTTGTTACGTGGGTGACTAGGGGGCTAAACAGAACCACTATTTAAAAATAGTAAGCATGAGTGACCTATTAAATAGAGTTAGTCATGACCTCTGACTAATGATCAGACTGGCGAGTTTGTGATCGTGGGGTCCACATAAAACAGTCGACGTGATACACCCTGAGCAACATAGATTCCTAGAGAACAAGTAAATATAAAGTAAAGAGTGAAATAGAATAATCAAATGTCAGAATAATAACAATTAGAAATGAACAAACAACCAATTTGCATTTCAACCTAAATTCGAGGTCATAATAAAGTGGAGTCAGATTACATAATAAAATGGAGTCAGATTAGAATTTAACTTAAATTAAATAACTACAGAAGGTAGTCCGGACTGCTGAGCAAATCATTGGTACAACCCTCCCCACTCTCCAAGAACTGTACTCATCCAGAGTGAGCAAAAGGGCTGGTAAAATCACTCTGGACCCCTCACATCCAGCACACTCCCTCTTTGAACTGCTGCCGTCTAGTCGACGCTACAGAGCTCTGAGCACCAGAACGGCCAGACACAGGAACAGTTTCTTCCCTCAGGCAATCCATCTCATGAACATTTGAACTCTTAACAATAAACATGAAACACACAACACTATCATACTTTTTATTTTTATTTAACACACATACTTATTACATTTCAAATTTGCACCTAACATACCTGTACATACTGAACTGTCTATTTTGTATATTGTGTTTGTGCTATTTTGCATATTGTCCATTTTGTATATTTGTACATTATTTTTTTTTATTATCTGTCCTGTCCTGTTGCTGTCATTCTGTCGCACTGTGGAGCTACTGTCACTAAAACAAATTCCTCGTATGTGCAAACATACCAGGCAATAAATCTAATTCTGATTCTGCCCTTGGCCCGGCCACTATGGCCATGGATACATGGAAAATAAGGAGAATACAACCACAAAGAACGACATTAGACAGGACAGAGAACCAAGGAACAAACAGGAATATACACAGGCTGATTAACAAAACAGGTGCATGAAATAATCAATCAACTTAACAAGGACAGGAAAATAACCAAATAAGGGCAAACAGGAACAAACACGTAACAACAGTATATCATCTTTCAAATATTATTTTCATATATGTGACCCTGGACCACAAAACCAGTCGTAAGGGTCAATTTTTCAAAATTGAGATTTATGCATTAGATTTATGCTGAAAGCTGAATAAACAAGCTTTCCATTGATGTATGGTTTGTTAGGATAGGACAATATTTGGCTGAGATACAACTATTTGAAAATCTGGAATCTGAGGGTGCAAAAAAATCTAAATATTGAGAAAATGGCCTTTAAAGTTGTCCAAATGAAGTCCTTAGCAATGCATATTACTAATCAAAAATGAAGTTTTGATATATTTACAGTAGTAAATTTACAAAATATCTTCATGGAACATGATCTTTACTTAATGTCCTAATGATTTTTGGCATAAAAGAAAAATCAAGAATTTTGACCCATACAATGTATTTTTGGCTATTGCTACAAATATACCCCAGCGACTTAAGACTGGTTTTGTGATCCAGGGTCACATATAGGACTTTAGTGGACAAAATGTCACACTGAACCACCACTATGATGTAATGTGTCTAAATGTAATAAGTCTATATGAAGAGTTTATTTGCAAAAACACAACTAAACAAAAATCATGTTTTTTATGATGTTATCATGTTTTTATTGTTTTATTGTGTTAGTTAGCTGTTTTTAAGCTATTTTTTAACCTAGTCAAAATAACCCAACTGCAGTTTGATTGAGATGAATTGGAATGCACAATGAAAAATGTTTGTCATTTCCTCATCACACCACTCCTCAACAGCCTATGAGGTAATATGTAGAAATTGTGCATATTAGGGAAATCCTTTATGCACAACTGCCAACGATTAATTCATGTGGATTCAGTGATGAAATAAAGCCCCACGATCCATATATTACCTTAAACCACAACAAAGGAAAACATTTAAAAGTTGTTCTTTAGAAAATAAATGTGCTGTAATAGTATTAATGACATTTCAAACAGGACAAAAAGGTAAACAGTAGCACATTAAACAGTAGCCCTCCAATAAAAGTGTTAATGATTGTATATGCATACTTACTTGTACAGACTAGATGACATTATCGCTTTTATCCTAGCTTAGAGGTAAGATTTTACTATTCATTTAACTGCAATAGATAACCTGTAACTGCCCTGATTATGTGGTTAGAAGCATTAACAGGCACTCAGAGTGCTAATAAAGATTAATAACGACAGATGAACTGATCAATAGTACATATTTTAAGCTAGAGACACAAGCCAATGCCTGCTGCTCCTATTCTGTGATATAATGTCTGATCTAATACTCAAACTAGTTTTTCAGTGAGACGAGGGATAGGCTGTTGATGATTACGTTCCAACAGTCAGGGGCCCCATAGACTTCCATTGTGAGCGCCTTTCTATCAACACATTGTCTTTGCAAACTGAGGCATGTCACAGATCTCAACTGGTATTTAACCCGGATTATCCCTTTAAAGCAATGATAATGAGACTGGGTGTGGGTGAACAGCTTGATATAAAGCATGCCTTATTTATTTTTATCCTTTTTAGCCTTTTATACAGCTTATTGGCTGTAAATATTTCAGCTTTGTGTCGGTCAGACTGCGCTGACCTTTGACTTGAAGGAGTGACTCAGGGAAACTGTGTTCGACCAGCTGAAGACGTGATAAGTTGAATTTGTTAATGGATAATTATATATGAACAAAACAACAAGGACTATAGCACTTTAGTTGCTTGGAAATTTCATATCCTGTGAAAACAACACACACCTCTTCAGACATTCATATACTGATAAAGAAATCTTCATAAAATGTTTTACAGAAACCCATGATTGGATTTCTTTCCTAAGTACATCCAATAAAAACAGCCACGTTTCCTTTCCTTTTTACACATCACGCGCATTCAATTTATTTTGTCACTGTCTTTTTTTTTTTTTAGTTTCTAAATTGTTGCGTGCAATCGCAGGTTAACTGTTGTGCTGGCTGAACAATGCTATTTATATTTAAAAGGAGGTGTAAACATGCAATTAAAATGTTCATTGCAGCAATACTCACACGCAATAACCTGTCTTTATTTATCCTGCAAGTGTTTAGGTACTTCTTTTACATCACCCACACTTGTTACAAAAATACAGGACTCTGTTCTTGGAACATAATATGATTAGGCAGCAGGGGACGTGGTTACACAGATTTCTGCTGATTCTTACAAAAAAAAAAAAAAAATCACACTGTGAAAACATGAATGTGGTTCAGAAATAATAACAACAGGTTTATTGCTAGAATGCAGAACGATTTTATTTTCTTGTTGGTGCTAAAACATGAAAATATAACTGAAACATAAGGAAACACAAAAAATCTAAAGATGCACATGTATTTATTCACATCACAAATTCAAACATATAATACAACTAATTTGTTCACCAGTGTCATTAAGTGAATATTAACATACACAGCTTCCGAAAATAATGTTATGTTGATCCTCAATGCCAAACACACTTTCCATTCATGTTTAGTAACAACAACACACCAAAGGTAGTATGTGGTATCACAGTGTGAATGCTACACATATCCAGTTATATAGTAGTCATTAAGTGCTTTTGAGTCTATATTTTGATTCACTTTCTAGATCACATTTGTTTATATCGTTATACATTCTAACATTACAGTAAATAATATTAATAAATGGTGTACATAGGTCATTGTTAGTTCAAACTGAATCTTGCTGTAAAGTCTTAACAAAAAGTCTTCTTTTGATTAATATACAACAAGGCACACGCCATAATTGCCAGTGACCAGTTAAAGGGATAATTCACCTGAAATGAAAGTTCTGTCATCATTTACTCACCCTCATGTCGTTCCAAATCTGCATGCCTTTCTTTCTTCTGTGGAACACAAAAGAAGATATTTGGAAAAATGTCTTGCCATTTTTTCTCAATGTGATTTACTGTTGTTTCGAACAATGACTGTCAGTGTATGGACCATTTTTAGAAGATTCATAACAGGTCATTCAAGGACATGAGGGTAAGAAAATGATGACAGAGTTTTAATTTTAGGTGAACTATCCTCTACTATTAATGCTTGAGTTGTTCATTTTTGCAAATCCAGTAAGACTGGTACCTGGTTAAGTAAACTATACATGTCCAAACCAATGCCCTAAAAACCAGTTGCAGCAGTAATCGCTGACAGAGTCTGTGTAGCCACAGTACGCAAGGCAAACGTGGGCACAGAGAGATCCATGAGGAGAAAGAGCTGGTGTTGGGAACTCTGCAGGCCATAGCACTTACACTCATCTGTGACAAGGTAACACTGCACAGGGACGTGGGTAAAACCCTGAGAGAAATCCTCCGAGGTAGTTGAGGCTGACGAAACTGATGTCTCCTGAGAGGTAAAATATCGAGTCACGGCAAATGTATAAAAGAGGCGGAGGAGCTCCAAGCGCCTGCCTGAGGAGAGGAGAGGAGCAGCCTCTGAGGGAGCGCCACTGCGAACATGAGGGCAGACGGTGACGGCACGTCGAGATTCACGGTTGATGAGGAGAAGCGCCTGGACGTCCCAGCGAAGGCTAACAGACGGGGGAAGAGCAGAACGTTTGGCCTGCTCCAAACAGCTACGCAGGTTCTCCACAAAAGTGGACCAAAAACGACCGATGAGCTCATTCTCCGCCTTGTACAAAGAGGGTTTGGGACCGCAGAGGACGCATACGTGAACCCCAGGAAGTAGATGGAAACTGAGCAAGCGAATGGCGACGGTAGGACTACCTTGGGGAAGGAAGACAGGGTAGTCACATGAAGATGCACCGGAAAGCGAGTGCACCAAGACTGAGAGCACAACAACTTCCTGGGACGTCAGTCGAGACCACCATTTCTCCGTGGCCAGTGCCACACGGCCGTGCACCAGCAGGCAGCCAAATTCACTCTCCGCTGCTTGGGCGAAGGAGTCTAGGGCTTCCTGAAGCAAGCCGGAGTGGGAGAGAAGCAAACAGTCGGCACACTGCGTCAGATCTCCCATAAATCCCTGCTCGTCATTAACGCGCTCCAGCAGCATGTCGATCAGGCGGTAGCAAGAGCGCAACTCTCGTTTTAGCCGCTCCACGTTGCGTATGTTTTTCAGCTCGTCCTGTCCCAGGACCAGGACCATGCAGTTCCACACATTCTCCAGCAGGCGGCGCAGCTGCAGCTCACTGATGGCGGAGCCCCCGCCGCCGCTCACAGCAATCAGCATCAGGCTCTCCTGAAACACGCCCCAAACCACACGGCTCCCTCGATCCGTCTCACAGCTCGCTAACTGAGCCCCGTGGCCGGCGCCAAACATATGGACACCATTTAGGGAGCCGATGATGGAAAAGGGAAGCTGCTTTGTGGAGCCTCGTGAGAACAGAGGGACCCCACTGGTGGCTGTGAGGCACAGCAGTTGGAGGGTCTCTGCTTGCAGCATAGTGAATGTATACTGGGATGGAAAGTGGCTCTAAACACCAATCAGTGATGGAGACATCTTAAAAAGCCTTTAGGTACACAAAGACAAAAGAAAAAAACACATTAGAACTTCAACATTGTATATACTGCAAAAGACATTACACTGACATGACACCTGTGAACGGTAAGATGGGGTAAGATGCCCTCCTAATGTGCTTTACTTTTAAATTCGAACATGTTTAGATACAAGTTTAGCACGTGCAGCATGATGACGCATCAGCCAATGTGGCATTAAGGGAAACTTGTCATTTTAGTTATCATAGCACAAAATGTAATATTATTGATTTAATCATTTAGCAGATGCTTTTATTCAAAGCAAGTTATAAATGAGGACAATGGAATCAAAAAATATATTTTTTCTAATACATAAAAAGAAAACAAGTAGATAGAATAGGAATAGAATATAGAGTGCTGGTGTTAGAGGGTCAAGTGTAGATGGAAGAGAATGTGTCTTTAGCCGTTTCTTGAAGATGGCTCGAGTTGGACTAAAAGTTCACTAAAAGTCAACCCCACCCACTTCTTTACAGAGTGTATAAACTATGTTTATTAATATGTAGGTATTCATGTTAATACATAATAATAAAATTTTATTAAAATTTAAATTCTTTAATAATCCTGTTCATTTATCATATAATATTTTACTAAATCAACTGTGCTATTGTGTTTTGTCAGTTTAGCTGATGACAAAGCAGAATCCCAGTAAAAGAGATTAATCTTGGAAAGTAAATTTATTCTATGACTTATGTACGGGATTATAAATATATACATGTTTAATTGCCTATATTTTAACTGAAGATATCTCATATTTGAGACACTATGCTTTCGAATTGAATGCACTCAATAAGCCTATAGGTTTTAATGCATATCAAAGATATACACATCTGAAATATATATTTGACGCATGTAATTACTAAATAATAACCCACGAAATCCACAAACATATTAAATAATAATACTAGTCACAAAATTTGATCCGCAAATCCCTCATTAACTAAAAGGGGGGGAAAAAAACACCTGGTGTTTGCCCCGGGAGGCATCTTACCCTTTCCTACTCTACTAACTAGAAAAGCTGGTCTTCATGCAAAGTGTATGCTAACGTGACACATCTGCGTCAAAATTACATTTTGCCTGTGTGTTTTTCGTCAGTCTAATTATGCAAACATTGAACAAACCTGCTAAACCACGCCGAGTGCTGTGATAAGCGTTAGTTCGCATAATTGTGACCAAAGGTTTTTCCTCACAGAATTAAGCCGCTAATGACTTGAGTAGGCAACTGCTAATAAGAAAGACAATTAATTTGTATTCTTGCCTGACTTTGAGAGTCGTAAACTTTACGTATCCACAGCAACATCTCCGACAAGAGCGGTTCCGCTCTTCTTCGCAGCCAATGAAAGTAAGAGAACTGATGGCTCCATACCGCCACCTTCCGGAGACTATATGTGAACGCAAGTACAGTGTATGATAAAAACAGTTCACGCTCATGTTGCTGGTTCTGTTTAGAGTTATTCAGCACTGAACTGCAAATATACGTGCCTTACGTACATTTAACATTTTATTTTATTTTATCAATCTTGAACAGTCTCACTTTAAGTACAGAACTTTTAATATAAAATAATCAATACCCTCTTATTTTCAACACTACTTGTAATACGTCAAATCATTATTTTCGCAGGAATTAGCAACAAAAAAATAAAACTTAAGATATGCCAGATTTATTCATTGGCCTGTTTAAAAATGTGAAAAATTTTACACAAATACATCGGTCCCTCTAAACATTTACAACTTGACAATTAAATGTTACTTGCTACAGTGTTCTTAGCACTGAACAGAATTAAATTTAAAACACACACAGCATTTTGTTTTAATCATGCCACAACTAATAAATAAATAAAACAAAAACTCAAAATCAAAACAGTCCCTTTCAAAAGGAACTGTAAAACAGTATTTTTTAATGCCACTTATCTTATTTTAACAAATGAAATGCTTAGTTCATACCAAATGAACGAAACTCACACCTTGAAATGCAGTCAACTCTGTATCGACTCCCATTGTGTGACTCTTACAATTTGCGAGTCACATGTAAACCACTGAATATATCTTTGAGTGATGCTGCTGTCTTTGGCATTGCTTAGGCTATCCATCTAAACAAGCCAAGGAAAGTAATTAATCATTTAAACAGTGTAGAAATCATGACAGAATGTAATCAATCACATTCATGGACGGGACTCGTCCATTTTTCCTCAGCCGCACAGACTTTAATCAGCAAATTTCTGTTGAGAACATGGCTTCTCGTTTTAAGTCCTTTAAGCCAGTATAAACAGCTCAAAGATGGTTTGTTTCATTTAACCTACTAGACTCTTATGCCCCTTACTGTTGGTGTGTTATTTTGGATAAATATTTCAATTACGTCATTCCACCAGTCTCTTCATTTGTAATAAATATAAGGAATATATAGTCCCGCAAGTAGTTTTAATAGGTGCCTGTAGTTGAAACACCTCAGATAACTGTTGGTTACATGACAAACATTTTAGATTGTTGTTGAGATCATGAACTAGCTGATAATTCTCCAAAAAAAAAAAAAGTACACACTCACACACAACGCATGTCTTTTATAAACATTTTATTTTAGTCCGGCTCTTTTCCTCTTCCTCTTTACTCTATCATAGCATACAGTATATAAGATCATCAGTTCTGAAAAAGCTGAATTGCTAAGCCTCACTCTATTACGGTAAACAGTACCACAACGACAAGAATATGTGCCAGAGAACTAAAATATTCAGGTTAAGTTCCATATTCAAGAAGGAAGGAGGCAGCTATTAACTTACAAAGAAAACAAGTAAAAGAAATGTAATACAATGTGTGACAAGAGACACATTTTTTACATTTGTGGTTTAGATTTGCTGACTGGATTTTCATTCATAATACTTTATCCTGTGCAAACTACAAAATGGCTGTTTTGGGGGTCCAAAAAAAGCAAACAAAAAGACATTAAATAATTTCTGCACAATTATTTCAGGAATGAAGGAGAAATCAGGAATTACAAATCACATCGCTGCTTGTGACATATCAAGATTTTTACATTACATCAAGGTAGATTGACAGAAAAATAACATTACAATTGATCGGAATGCAAATTTATGGCTTTTTGATTTTTCTTCATTAACAAGGCACCAGAGAGGAATGACAGGATTGTTGCACCTCATAGAAGATAAATCAATCAAATCAGCAAAAAGCCTCGAACTGGCAAGGAGTGGATACTTGAGACATCATTGGTCCTCTTTACATGCCCATTCGAATGCTCTGAATGATCTGGAATATTGCTGAGGAGAAAAAAAAAAAAAAACAGAGTGACATTACAGATGGCTGACATTCAAGCCTTTGGAAAAGTTGAGGAGGAAGAATAAGGAAAAGCTGAACTTGTTTAAGTCAAGGCTTAACATAAATGCCAGCTTCGGTATAAAGGGATATAATGGGCCACTGCGCTAGTGGATATTTATGCTTCTTCACTCTTTTGTCTCATAAAAGTAAACTATCAAAAAGTGTTATCTCTAACAAAGTAAATCTTATGCTTTTGTGGATCGAATCAAATAAAAAGATTGCAAAATCATCCAAGGCACAAAAGTAAGGGCAAGCAAACAGAGAGCAAGTTGACCAAAAACATGCAATGACAATGTCATTTGTTCAAAGCAAACAGATTCTCGAAGGCAACGGGTAAAAAACTCTGTGAGAGCTGGCAGCAACCCAGAAGCCCGGGCCAAAGCATGTGCCACATCAGATCTGGATGGAGCTGTTTATGACGTTGTCAAAAAGGCTACATCTTTTAAGCTATGTCTCAAAGCCTCAAAGCCAGCTGGCAATGAGATACATTGCTCTTCCTGGGAGTACTTAAGCGGTTGTTGGCATAATCTTCTTCAATGCTGTTTCCAGAGTAGCAACACCTGCAGATCCCCGTGTTGTACCCAGTGAAAATAAGCAGATAAAGTCATGCTATCAGTCCATGTAAAGCCTTGTCCATGTAAATAGTGTGCTTTGCATTATTATCTCGGCCTTCACTACAGTGCAAGGTTTCAAAGTGTGTGCCAAAAAATGAGTGGAGGTCAGCTTTGTCTACCTACCTTGGGCTAAACAAAAAGTACAACATATGCTAGTATAAAAATAAAATACCATTTAATTTAATGTGTTTATTAGTTGATGTGAGATATGACAGATCACCTATTAATGTTTTTTTGTAATGGTTACTCACCTGAACCGCAGACAACAAAGATGAAGAGCGCCAAGAGCCACGGTCCCACCGAAACTTTATCATCACTGACGTTTCTCTGCGTGAATTTACATTAAAATCAGTTGCAAATGCACATTTTAGTTGTCATTTAATTGCAGTAGTGCAGTGGGATTTAGTAATGAAAGTGTATATACATTACAGCATTAAGAACCGCTATTTTACTGCAAATCTAGTAATTCCCTATATTAATAGTTTAATCAAACGTCTTACTTTAAAATCAGTTAAGTTAATCCATTACATGAAGTTAATTTCACTTCTGTTGTTACACAACTGAACATCATGAAGAGTTGTCTTACCGATGATTTGACGTTGCCTCTCTGGGTGATGTTTTTGCTGTGTTTCTCGTTGGCCATACGAATCCGCTGTTTGGCGACCATCGTTGCAAACGCTGGTGGGTTGTAAATGTGAGCTGGAGAGAGTCACAAATATGACGAACACAAACTATTGAGGACGAAGAGAAAACTACGTCGATTTTTGTCTACGTACCACGCACCGATCAGTGCTACGTACTCAGAACCTAAGCTCCGCCCACACCGGAAGAACGCAAATGGACTGATGCTCGGACCGCCCAGCCTTTTTTTTTTTTTTAAACGTTAACACAATATTTGCTAAATTTAGTTTTTAAAATGTTGTGTCAGTCTTGCGTAGTGTGTTATAAGCTTGTTAAAACGTTCTTATTTCTATTATAAGACCTTCTTGCAGAGTGTCTGTGCTGTTCTTATTTTTACATTGCGTTTTAAAAAGTCAGTAGTATAACATTATTTCTGGAAATAGCAAATACTGATTTATGGAAGAAATTGTTCTTTTTGAGTGAGAAATAGTCGTTTGAACGGATTTGTAACAGTCTGGGTTTTGAATTACTATCCATTTATTAACTGTACTGGGAACAGCTGAATTGTTTTAGATTTATTTATTTATTTATTTATGTTCATGCCAAACGACTTGCATTACATTGCACCAAGTGCAGAACAACAGGAACAATAGAAACAAACACATGTCATGTAATTATAATAACAACATAACAATAATACATTTATACACTACACAGTTAAACACTGAAAGCAATTTTTGACTTTTCAAAGTTTTTTGTTTGTTTGTTTTTGCTTTTTTTATGCTCATCAAAGACAATACATAGGAATTGTCTATTAAAATGGACGGTTCTTACCCAAAAATTTGCATGTGTGTATAAAAAAATGATAAGTATAATAAAAAAAGAAAATCGATGTTATTTGTGTATAAAAAAATTTATGAAAAATAACAATGTACTGAATACGAGAATTTGACTTGTAATAAAGAAAAATAATATTAAATAATAGTAAGTATTTATTTAGATTCTGATTTTTTTTTTTTTTTTTTTTTTTTTTTTTTCTGAGATAGGTAGGCCTACAGAAATCGTTCAAAAAAGCTTTAACACAAACATATTCACAATTTTTGTGTATTTAAAAAGATGATGCGGGACAAGCTTTTTTTTATTTTATTTTATTTTTTATTTTTTTGTTAACGGGTTCAAATTTCTATAGTCTTGACGGGTTCGTTGAAACGCCCCGTTCAAAAGAACAAGACGTTCTTCGTCAAAATGTGTGACCCCACGTCAAGCAGTCGCCAACCAATCCCAGTGTGGCTTCCTGTATTACCCGTATGAAATTCAGTACACCACTTCCTGCTTTTCAGTTCAGTAATCAATCGTCATGTGGAAGATGTGTCGGTTACCTCTCTGGGTGGTAATATTATGGGCCTGTTCTCTTTTCAGTGTCTCTGCGGATAACAGTGGCGTCAAGAAAATGAAGGTGCAATTTGCCACGGGTCCACTTCTCAAATTCCAGATTTGGTGAGTGAGAGTTTCGGCATTTTTATGTCGGTCGGTCCCCGGAACAGGCCGACCAGTGTTTGACATTGAGTGTGTTGACAGTGTAGCACAGCGCGGCTTGACGTGATTAACCCTGCAGAGATATTAACCACGCTTACTGGAAAGCGTACTGAGACAGAAGCGTTAATTTGTCTCATATGGCGCAAGTAGTCTCGCAGATAACCCGCAGGATGTTATAATCTGCCAGTAATCCGGTGTTAAGTGGAGGGCTGTCATTTGAGGATTAACCCATTAACGTTAGTGTACAGGTGCATCTCAATAAATGAGAATGTCGTGAAAAAGTTTATTTTTTCTTGTAAGTTATTTCAAAAAGTGAAACTTTCATATATTTTAGAATCATTGAATGTAAAGTAAAACATTTCAAAAGATTTTTTGTTTTAATTTTGATGATTAGAGTTTGCAGCTCATGAAAGTCAAAAAACAGTGTCTCAAAATATTAGAATATTTACATTTGAGTTTCAATTAATGACCATCCCTACAGTATAAATTCCGGGTATCTCTTGTTCTTTGAAACCACAATAATGGAGAAGAGTGCTGACTTGGCAATGATCCAGAAGACGAACATTGACACCCTCCACAAAGAGGCTGAGTCACAGAGGGTCATTACTGAAAGGTGTGGCTGTTTACAGAGTGCTGTATCAAAGCATAATAAATGCAAAGTTGACTGGAAGGAAGAATTTGGGTAGGAAAAGGTGCACAAGCAACAGGGATGACTGCAAGCTTCAGAATACTGTCAAGCAAAGCTGATTCAAAGACTTGTGAGCTTCACAAGGAGTGGACTGAAGCTGGAGTCAGTGCATGAAGAGTCACCACGCTCGCTACCAAGCCATTTCTGAACCGGAGACAACGTCAGAAGCGTCTTACGTGGACTGTGGAGAAAAAGAACTGGACTGTTTGTCAGTGGTCTAAAGTCCTCTTTTCAGATGAAAGTAAATTTTGCATTTCATTTGGAAATCAAAGTCCCAGAGTCTGGAGGAAGAGTGGAGAGGCACAGAATCCAAGCTGCTTGAAGTCTAGTGTGAAGTTTCCACAGTCAGTGATGATTTGGGCTGCCATGTCATCTGCTGGTGTTGGCCCACTGTGTTTTCTGAAGTCCAGTCAACGCAGCCATCTACCAGGAAATTTTAGAGCACTTCATGCTTCCTTCTGCTGAAAGCTCTATGGAGATGCTGATTTCATTTTCCAGCAGGGACTTGGCACCTGCCCACACTGCCAAAGGTACCAAAAGCTGGTTCAATGACCATGGTGTTACTGTGCTTGATTGACCAGCAAACTCGCCTGACCTGAACCAGAGAATCTACGGGGTATTGTCAAGAGGAAGATGAGAGACACCAGACCCAACAATGCAGATGAGCTGAAGGCCGCTATCAAAGCAACCTGGGCTTCCATACCACCTCAGCAGTGCCACAGAAGGATCTTTACTAAGAAATGTTTTTATTGGTCTTATGAAGTATTCTAATTTGTTGATTTTTGGGTTTTTGTTAAATGTGAGCCTAAATCATCACAATTAAAAGAACCAAAGACTTAAACTACTTCAGTCTGTGTGCATTGAATTTGTTTAATACATGAGTTTCACAATTTGAGTTGAATTACTGAAATAAATGAACTTTTCCACGACATTCTAATTTATTGAGATGCACCTGTATATGTCTGCGTGCTTGCACTCAGTCATTTGAGATGCTGCAGTTTAATAATCCAGCTTTTATGGATTTAAAAAGCCAATTTGAGGCTGCTGTAACATCTAGTGTCCAATGGTAGGTCATTTATCATAATCAGAAATGGAAATCATTGTTTACATAGTTACTGCACAATGGTCTTATTTCACGTCAACCTGTGGTTGTGAACCAAAGGCTCTGAGGTGTGTCTTCATCGTCTTGTTTGTTTTCTGCAGTGTCTCCTGAGGATACAAGCGGGTGTTTGAGGAGTACACGCAGGCTTTGTACCAGCGGTACCCAGACATCCGCATAGAAGGAGAGAACTACCTTCCTCTGCCTATCTACAGGTAATCGCTTACAAACCACTTACATGTCTATCCTCATGGCCAGAAGTTTAAAAGTAAGTGTGTGTGTATAAACAAGCGTGTATATAACACAAATACACACACAATCACACACCTTTGCAAAAGAATCATCATTATCTTGTGTATTGTTTACTGTAATGACAGCTTTTTTCCCTTCTGCTCACAAAATCTGCATTTTATGTGCTCACAGATCAAATAAATACACTAATATTGTGAAATGGTATTACAATTTAAAATAGCTGTTTTCTGTTGTAATATGTTTTAGAATGTAATTTATGTATTTGAGAGCAAAGCTGATTTTTTTTTTTTTTTTTTTTTTAGCATCATTACTCCAGTCTTCAGTGTCATATGATCCTTCAGAAATCATTCTAATATGCTGATTTGGTGCTCAAGAAACCTTTATTATTATCAAGGATAAAAACGGTTGTACTACTTAATGCTTATGAAGAAACCATGATACCATTAAAATGTTTGAGGTATGCGTGACTCGGTAATAGAAATGAATTCTTTTATTCATCAAAAGTAACAGTAAAAACAGTATAATGTTACAAAAGATTGTATTTCAATTCAATGCTGTTCTTTTGAACTTTCTATTCATCAAAAAAAATCCTGAAAAAATTTTCCACAAAACATTAAGCAGCAAAACCTGTTTTTAACATTGATAATAAGAAGCATTATTAATAACAGAGCACCAATAATAATTTAATGATAAAACTTAAATGTGCCAACCATATATGAATGAAAATAATTTCTTATTAAAAAAAATGGCTTGAGACATTGCTGGTCATTTAGTGTTTCTGTTAAAAAACAAACAAAAAAAAAAACAGTAATTCTACTACAACAATAATACTACTAATTCAACTGTTTTATGTGTGTGTATTTGTGTATGAATGAATTATTTATTTATATAGTGTCTCTCCTTTTTTTTCTTTCCTCCAGGCACATTGCTTCCTTTCTGTCTATGTTTAAGCTGTTGTTAATCGGTGTGATCATTGTGGGCAAGGATCCATTTGTTCTATTCGGCATGCAGGCTCCGGGTCTCTGGGTTTGGAGTCAGGAGAATAAGGCAAGGCCTCAGACTTTTCCTGTTGAGATTTTCACTTGGTTTAGATTTTAGTTCTTAACTAAAACCTGTTTGAGTAGTATGTTCCAAATACAAAGTTTTTCCCCATGGAGCTCATTAGTCTGTAACTTTGTCACCTCCGTGACGTTTGTGGTTATAGGAGAAAATGTAATACACTAGGGACCAAAGAGCAAGTCTCATGTTAATGTTCACCTGACTGTTTCTGCACTATTTCTGAAATGTAGGCATCAAAGTACAGAAGACAAGTTTTAACCTTCAGCTTTCTTTGATTTTTGTGTTTCAGTTTGAAAAAGTAGCACAAGTCATGTATAAACTATCCCCAAAATAGTCACGTACAAACAAACTAGCTGCAGAAATGCTTATTTGGTGGGATTTATTTATTTCTTTTTTAGATATATGCTTGTATGATGGTGTTCTTCTTCAGCAATATGATCGAAAATCAGTGTATGTCTACAGGTGCTTTTGAAATCACGCTCAATGGTAGGTGTATTTGATTCAAAATTTTGTATTTATATTATTGTGTAAATGTGTGTGTGTGTGTGTGTGTGTGTAACTGATATTTTTATGTTCATGTAATATTTGTTTATAACAACAATAATAGTCATTTATTTTATTTGTGGTATGCATATTATAGTATTTCACCCTTTTTTTTTTTTTCTTTTTCTTTTCCTTTTGGTAAAATGGGATGACTGAATGTTTTTATAGTTTAGAAAATCCTTGTTATGACCCCTTTCAGAACAACATAATGTGTCTTAACCCAGGGAATTTTTATGGAATAGCAGCACATAGAAAATGTATTATGTTAGAAATGATTAAAGTAGAAGAGCTAGAGTTTCTCTCTGTCCATTAGACATGCTAAACATACAAGTTTGTTGATATTTTTAAAGAGAAGCAGTGTGGTGGTAGCCTAATTCGGTGGTTTAGTCAGGCGGAAGTTAGTAAAATGGCACGGTTGCACTATCACTATGGTAAAGCTATTTTGGGGCATTTTTTTGGTTAGATGTTCCAGTTTGGTCCAAATTGGAGTCAGGCCACCTGCCTTCCATGCAGCAGCTTGTCCAAATTCTGGAGAATGAGATGAAGATGAACGTGCACATGGACACACTTCCACACCATCGCTCGTAACCTTGCCTCTGATTCACTGAATGGAGCTGACGACCCTTCCACGTATGTTTAACCATCATAACCCTACTAAGCATTAAACAAATTTCTATTATTTAAAATATTGTCTTTTGTTTTAAAAATTTCTATAATATACTAGTTTTTGACACAGAGATAGCCTTAGATGTTGACATAACTACTACTTATGTATATACTACAAAGTTTGGGTCCGGGTTTGTAAGATTTTTCTAAATGTTTCTTGATTGAAAATACAAAACCCCGTAATATTACCTAATATTATAATAGTTTAAAATATATTTTTTTTACTTGAAGACATTATGCATGTAATTTATTCCTATGATGACAATTACTCCAGTCTGCAATGTCACATGATACTTTTGAAATCATTCAAATATAATTGTGTTCTGAATTATTTGGAAAGTAGAAAGTTCTAAAAGAACGGCATTTATTTAAAATTCAAATTTTGTAATGTTGTAAATGTCATTTCTATAATATTTGATCAATTTGATTCATTCTTGCTACAGTAAATAAAAGCAGGCTATTTATATACTATAAACTTAATAGGTAAGCAGCTACTACACAACACTAAAACTGACAAAAAGATTTTTAATTGAATTTTAATGTTTTGACTGTTCTCTTGAATCTGAATGTAGTTGAGCCAAAAATGTGGTTACTTTTTTTTGTTCAGTGGAATATATTAATCTACTTTTTCATGAAAAAGTGAGTTAGACAAATGATATTGCTTTTTCCCCTTTTAAATTAATTAATTTACTTTTTCCACATTGTCTTTTAGTTCTGTGGTGAAGCTCTCCTACGGTTGTGAGGTGACGTTTATGAAGGTTTGCGCTGAAAGTAGAGACTACTAGCACACGCCCGATGTTCTGCGTTCTCCTCACCGTGCCTCTCGGAGATGCACCACCTACAGATGCTGGTGTGGGATCTACGGCAACAACAGTGGCCATATAATTATGATTGCATCCCATCTCTTGTGCAATAACATTTGGTTCAGGTCAGGATATATGTTCACAATGACTCCAATTTTCATTTTAATTCAGTTAGCTTAGTCAACAGAATTTATGATGGCATGTTTTTTTCACATCCTACTGTACAGCTAACTCTCGGTCTATGTTTTGTTTAATAAGTAGATATGAGAAGCTCCTAACTTATACACCCAACCCCCATCATGATAATTTAACAACTAAGTAACATTAATTATATTTCTGATCCCTGGATTTTATATTGCTTTGTATAGCTTAAAATGTTTACTAAAAGGAAAATAAAATGGAATAAAACTAAATATTGTTGTTCTTTATTAGAAGAACAGACTTGCAAATGCTTTTTACAGTCTTGAAACATTTGAAAAAAAGAGAAAATTACAAGAGTAACATTGTTGCAATTAAGGTTTGAAATAATACTTTACCATTAGAAATGACTCCTCCTTTTTATTAAACATGCTGTGAAATATCATTGTTCACCCATTTGTCCTGTAATGCCATTAACTTAGTCCAGAATCGGGTTTATTCTGGTCTTACCCAGATCACTTCAGGTGAAGAGTCTTATGTGCTTATCACCATCTAGAATCCAATTGTGAACTGAAATTTACAGTTAATGTATTTTGTCTAATGAAGGCTTTATCTTATTTTGGTTATTGAAATGCACAATTTTTACTGTATAAAAAGATTCAGCTTAAAGTCCTCGTGAACCAGAAGTTCCAACTGAAACGGAATATTGAATGGAGGGCGTGGTTTTATTTGTGGTTGGAGGGGCGTGGTTAAGCATATTCTGCCAAAGCCGTCAAACCGACGTCATCAGAGAAGGAATGCCATTCCAGAGCGGAAGCAAATGTTCAGATTTTGATTAAAGATTACCAAGGCAAACCATTATTTTCAGCCGATTAACTTGCACGGATTAATTGTTCACATCAAGACTAGGAATGTGCGCTAATAAAGTACAAAGTCAATTTCGATTTCATGCGGACTTTAATAGCTTTTCAACATGGAGTTATATTTCTATAATTGGAATAAAAAGATCTCAATTATATTTCAATACCTAGAATTTTTGATAATGTTGCATGTAAAATTACACACAATATGTTGGGTACTAGTAAAACATTTAGGTCAGTTTGTGCAATGCTGATTAGGTTAAGATAATGTTGTAAATTCTCTCTTAAAAAGAACTAGTCGAGACCTAGGCTGTTCACACCAAGGATGATAACTATAAAGTTAAATGTCTTTTTTTTTTTTCTTTTTTTTTTTTTTTTTTTAATTCTATGAGAATAGCAAAGTCCACACCACAGCTATAACGATAGTGACACAGAGGAACAATATAGTTTATAATTTTTTTTTCAGCTAATGAATGGTAAAAACAGGCAGGCAACAAAACTACAGCATACGCTTATAAAAAAAAGAATCTTGTCATTCCTTACTGATCATCTCTTCCTCTTTACTAGTTATAGCACAAAATAAACATGAATGAATATCAGAAGGTATCTTGTTTCAACCACGGAAAGACGTCAATTCACACCATTTTTCAAGTTCAAGTCCATTGATGTTAACTACTGTCCAGTCTGGTTTGTTTGTCAGACAAACTGGCATATTCAGCGTTATGATTCGTCAGATCGCCTGCCCATCATACTCTCGGCAAAGTGTGAATTCCACGGGAGGTGACAATTTTGTATGAATTTGTACAATGTGAATTTTTCACAATACAACACTGGGGCTGACCATACGAAAACGTATGAATGAGCCACAACATAAAATAGTCATGATTCGCCATGAGAAGTTAGTATGAGGGCGAAAGAATTCCCCATGCAGATTTTGAAACCACTTGTAGTTGGTTGCATGAATTTGCCACATTGACCGCAACAGAAAGCAGCTGTGTTTGAAAGTCACTTCTGTCTGAGCAGTACTTCATACATCATTAAAATATTGACAAGGGACATTGACAACTTTTTTTTCCACAAAAATTTGCACCTTTAATCAAGTCAAATTACTCCAGCATGTTTTGTATGCTTTTTCAAGCATGTCAGTTCATGGACAGGCCTGCAGACAGCGCTGGATAAAGGCCTTGTCTGGCTCTTCCATTTGTACTCTGTGGCTTAAACTCCTCAACCTTCGGACCAGCGAGTGGAGGAAAGGTGGAGGTCTGATCCGCAGGTGTGTTGGGCTGGATGGGAAGGCTTGGCACTGCTGTAACCGTATCAGAGCCATGTGAAGGCCAACCCTGCATGCCAGAAGTACCAGTTCCTCTTTACACATGAAGACTTGAGGAGGTATGTTGTGTTCTTTAGACTAAAAGCAAAGACATGGCAGACACAACATTTAGTTGGACCGAACTGAGTTTAGTAGCAAGTGTGACGGATCAAGAAAATGTCTTTAAAATTGGTGATCAAATTAAAAAGACAAGACTTGTGTACTTCCTTACCAGCTCACAGCTGCCTACTCTGAATCTGGCTTGCTGTCCAGAAGCAAGAAATGACACAAACACCAACTGTTGCCCAAGAACTCGTACCCCTATATTTCTGTTGAGTGACAGAAAGAGTGGTCTCAGAGGTGTTGGGGTTTGAGCCTGGTCTGTCCAGCTCCATGATCTGATCCTTCTCCCACCTTCATCTAGACTCCGTCCACCCCAAGCATCCATACTCAGCCTGCACCACAGCAAACAAGAGCCACGCAGTTATGTCATCTGTATTTTTGCTGGTCAATTAACTGAGATACTTTTAATCTGAGGGATTATTAGTTAATAATAGTTTAATTTATATAACTTAAAACGATAGTTCACCCAAACATGAAAATTCTGACATCAGTTGCTTACCCTCATGTTGTTTCAAACCAATAAGTCTTCTGATCTTCTTCGGATCACAACAATATTTTTATTGATTTATTAAAGATACTTTTGATATTCTCTGATCTACTTTGTCCATCCACTGACACCCAACAAATCCAAAACTTTTACACTTTAAAAAGTACAATAACATTTGACCATGTTTGAGCTTCTGTGGACGTCACGATGGTTCACCCAAAAAATAAACATTCTATCATCAATTACTCACCCTCATGTGACTTTAAACCTGTATGACTGACTTTCTCAGAAGATATTTTGGTAACCAAACTGTAAGCAAAACATTTCTCAGAATATGTTCTTTTATATTCCACAGACGAAAGACAATCCTATAGGTTTGGAATGACACGAGGGTGAGAAAATCTTGACAGAATTTCCATTTTTGATTGAACTACCGCTTTAAGCGTTTCAGACTGTCCCCTCCTCAGTTAGATCAATAATCAGTCTGCTTGAGACATTGAGATCTGTGTCAGTGTAATAGCAATCGACCCTACCAAATGCTGCCGTTGCTATGGTAACAAGTGGCTTTGCCATTAGACTGAAAGAGGGCTCTGACTGGACAGAGAGGAGTCGGCATGTCATCATGTATGATACAGATCCTTTCCTTCTTACTGCTGAGAATGATGAGAGCCAAGTTTCCTGAGGGATAGCTGTAGCCATGACAATAAGGACAAACAACAGCAATATGTAATAGACAAATATGAACTATCAATCAGATGACAGAAGGCATGAAGTAGATTGTGTACAACAGGTTTTTCAACAAAGTTTTGATCATGCTGATCATTTAGAGGCCTTGGAAATTTGTGTATCAAATATGTTACAGTATAAGATTTATAAGGTTAAGTAATAATGGATGAGTATATATAGCCGCTTTCACACAGCTATTGCTGCTTTAAAGGACTCATTTAGTATTTCACATTATCAAAAGGATACAAAACTTGTGCAGAAGCATCTGGAAACACAGTGAGAAATTTATCTCCATTAGAGTAGTACTTCTCCAAGAAACTTGAATTGTACTGAAAAAAGAGACCAGAGTGTTTAGTTCAAGCGCATGATGATACAACTTTAACACAGTAAATTATGATCAGTTACCTGGTGATGAGTTAAACCAAACTGAATTGACCCCGGATCAGAAGACTCATGTGTCCATCGTTCAGAAGTCTCGTCCACATGCATGTACTCTTTAACTTTCCAAGCATCCTCATTGGGTGGACAGTTAGAGAGCCGGAAACTGATGACTGTTTTATCATGAGGCACATCTGGGGAAAGAAACCATTCATTTACCACATCTCTGTATTACTATATCACATCACATCACACACAAACTAATAATTTATTTCACACTATGAGAAACAGGTGTTTGAAGTCATTCAAACATTTAGTGGGTGTTATTAAATTTTATCCTACATATTAAATAAACAAATCAAAATGTCTATGAAATGGTTTGATTTTAAATGCCGGCTTGTGAAATATGAATTCCTATCTAACTACAGTGACTTGCATACACTCTGGCAACAGACTTTCCAGGTATGTTACGGAATAATGATTTTTATTAAGTAATATCATTTACACATGATATGATGTAATGGAATATAGGGTCAGTGCATATAATATTATCCATGATAAAGAAAATATTTTAAAAGTTTAAAATGCCTGTGCCCAATTCTTAGAAATGTAGTCTTTGCATCGTTGGCATCAACGTTTATACCATTTCCAAAAAAAAATGTTAAAACTTAACGACACATAAAAATGTTATGTGGTGTAACCATTAGAAAAGACATTTTCCTTACACACTGAATACATACATGTACACCAAGGTGGCCCTTATTTTTGGACTTCTTGGAGAATCCACTGTTCTCACCCACCCAGTCAACTCTCCAAATTGAAACAAAACAAATTTCGCTCAACAAAGTTGAAATTCTGTCTTAATGATCATAACAGCATGTAATTAAAAATCATACAAAACCATTATTAAACTGTGAATTAGGTTAAAATTGAGAACACAGAACAGTGTTGCTATTTGTGCCGATAGTCTTGTGGGCGCCATTGGGCTTCAGATGTCCTGAGTTCGAGTCCCGGCTCACAGACCTTTCCTGATCTCGTCCCCTTTGCTTACTGTCCTATCAAAGTAAAGGCATAAAACACCAAAAATAAAATCTTAAAAAAAGTTAAATTACAATGCTGCTGATGAGAACCGATCTTTGAAAAACTGTGATCTGATCTAGAACGTGTTGACAATCCGACACATGCTTCAGCTGCAGAAACTGGAAACAGATTCCATTGCTCTCTGACAGTCTGCATAATTAACTGCGTTTTCTTCAGTTTTGAGAGGAGTCTGCTGGATACAACTCTTTGGCAACACCTCTTTCTTGCATTGTTTGCCCAGGTACCAGAATCTTCATTTAGGAAGAATAACGAAGCAGCTGTGAGTGTTCTGCCATTATCGTGACATGTAATCCATACTCAGAATTTCTGCTCTGCATTTAAGCCATCCAAGTGCACACATACAGCAGTGAGCAGTGAACACTGCTCACACACACCCAGAATAGTGCTTTGATAGCCTTGCTCAAGGGCACCTCAGTCGTGGTTACTACAGGTGGAAGAGAGCGCTGGTCATTCACTCCCCCCACCTACAATCCCTGCCAGTACCGAGACTCAAACCCATGATCTTCGGGTTACAAGTCCAACCCTCTAACCATTAGGCCCTGACTGCCCCTCATCTCTGATATCAGAAACAGTCAAAAATTTTATCAGTGAACAAAACTTTGTTAATATCACCAATAAGCTCTTGAAGTACCTGTTGATAAAAAGATACATTCATCGAGCACAACCTAAATGACAAATTATCTGGATGGTATTTTGCATACATTACATACATCTAGTGGAAAAACAAATGAGGGGGTGAGAGGTTAACATCCTGAAATAATGAAATAAAATCATCATGAAATAAAATATATTTCATATATTATCAACTTATTCACTGAAGAAGTCCTGAATCAGACATCACTAAAACTAATCCAAATTTGTGTCTGTTTACCACACAAATTTACTGTACGACTTCATAAGATTTATAGAATATAGTCATTTGATCCACTTTTGTGATGGTTTTATTGTGACATTTTATTGTATAATGGCTAGAAAATGATTACAGAATTTATCATTTTTTGTTAATGGTCCATCCATGGGCATCCTGTCCAACACATTATGTGGATACTCACTGTTGTTTGATGGCAATAAACTGGAGTGAGCATCTCTGTCATATCTCTGCATCTCTCTCTGCTGCTGTCTGAAACTAAGCCAAAGGTGGGAATAACAAGTAAACAAATCATTTAATTCTGTGAAAGCATATTTTACATTTTCATACTATGATTAAGTTACAACATAGTAGCCTATATGCCATGTCAGTATGTAAGATTTTTTAACAATGTTTTTCAAAGAGGTCTATTATTCAACAGTTATAATACATATAAAAACAGTAATATTGTAAAATATTTTTCAAATTTTAAAATAACTGATTTCTATTTTAATATATATATATATATATATATATATATATAAGCTGGATTTTCAGTGGCCTTGAGACAATTTTTTAAGGAAACGAAGAACAGAATTTATTTAAAACAGAAATCTTTTGTAAGTTTATAAATGTATTTCCTGTCAGTTTACCACAAACCTGTGTTTTCCTCTTTCTTGTAGTTCTTCGTCCTCAGTGATGAAGGGGTCATCTAGTCGAGCAGGTCCACTAGGCCTTGCATCAGAACGTTTCATAGCTAGATGCTTTTCATGGACCACAATCTCAAACAACTCTCTGTAGTTCTCACAGCAGAAGTCCTGAAGTCCAATTAGAAGATCATAAACTCAAGGGAAAAAAAGTGCTGAAGCAGTAAGTGTCAGTGTCAGCTGCATCCTTTCTCAAGAGACGAACCTCTCGTGTCTCTGCATAAACTGGATCCAGAGGTGGCCAAGCTCTCGAACCACAGAACTGACAGCATATTGGAGAGTCCAGTTGCTGTTGAGGCTGGGTAAAACAAGTTATTTATAAAAAAAATCAACAATTTTATACAACCCGAATTCCGGAAATGTTGGGACGTTTTTTAAATTTGAATAAAATGAAAACTAAAAGACTTTCAAATCACATGAGCCAATATTTTATTCACAATAGAACATAGAGAACATAACAAATGTTTAAACGGAGAAATTTTACACTTTTATCCACTAAATGAGCTCATTTCAAATTTGATGCCTGCTACAGGTCTCAAAAAAGTTGGCACGGGGGCAACAAAGGGCTGAAAAAGCAAGAAATTTTGAAAAGATTCAGCTGGGAGAACATCTAGCAACTAATTAAGTTAATTGACATCAGGTCTGTAACATAAAAGGGATGTCTTAGAGAGGCAGAGTCTCTCAGAAGTAAAGATGGGCAGAGGCTCTCCAATCTGTGAAAGAGTGCGTAAAAAGATTGTGGAATACTTTAAAAACAACGTTCCTCAACATCAAATTGCAAAGGCTTTGCAAATCTCATCATCTACAGTGCATAACATCATCAAAAGATTCAGAGAAACTGGAGAAATCTCTGTGCGTAAGGGCCGAAGGCCAAAGACCTTTGTTGGATGGTCTTCGGGCCCTCAGACGACACTGCATCACTCATCGTTGTGGGCTAAAGAGGAGGGAGACCTTCCAGCGTGTTATCAGCGTTCAGTTCAAAAGCCAGCATCTCTGATGGTATGGGGGTGCATAAATGCATACGGTATTGGCAGCTTGCATGTTTTGGAAGGCACTATGAGTGCTGAAAGGTATATAAAGGTTTTAGAGCAACATATGCTCTCCTCCAGACGACGTGTATTTCAGCAGGACAAATCAAAACCACATACTGCAGCTATTACAACAGCATGGCTTCGTAGTAGAAGAGTCCAGGTGCTGAATTGGCCTGCCTGCAGTCCAGATCTTTCACCTATAGAGAACATTTGGCTCATCATTAAACGAAAAATACATCAAAGACGACCACAAACTCTTCAGCAGCTGGAAACCTATATCAGGCAAGAATGGGACCAAATTCCATCACCAAAACTCCAGAAACTTATAACCTCGATGCCCAGACGTCTTCAAACTGTTTTGAAAAGAAGAGGAGATGCTACACCATGTTAAACATGCCCCTGTCCCAACTATTTTGAGACCTGTAGCAGGCAACAAATTTGAAATGAGCTCATTTTGTGCATAAAATTGTAAAATTTCTCAGTTTAAACATTTGTTATCTATGTTGTATTGTGAATAAAATATTGTCTCATGTGATTTTAAAGTTGTTTAGTTTTCATTTTATTCAAATTTAAAAAAAGTCCCAACATTTCCGGAATTCGGTTTGTAAAATGTTACACTTTTACCATGGCAGTGATCAAATGAATGGCTACCTGAGGACTGTACACCCTTTCCTGGGACTCTCTTTTGTATCTTAAAAGTCCCGGAAGCCCACGACAGAGATCTGGTGAGGATTCCAATGTCTGGAAATACTCCTGCTCCATCTGCTGGACAGTACAGAAAACAGTGTGGCCAGACCATAAGGGAGCAGGTTAAGAGAAAAGCATTCATTTTTTAAACACTAAAAGCAGAACCTATTTTCTTGTTGTACTTATATTTGGTACACATTTTTAAGAGAGTTATGTACACTGTATTAAAAAAAAAAAAAGAAAAAGAAAAGTTGTAAACAAGAGTATGTTTTAGAAAATAAGTAATATTTCAGTGTTTATACTTCAAAATTTCAGGTTTAATTCAATGTTGTATGCCTTTTTTATAATTATGAAATTTACTAGCAATTTCTTAGTGAAAACTGTTTCACATTCTGCACCATTATTTATTTATTCAGTTTAAGTGATCTCTGTGTGAAAAAAGATTTTAAAAAAGTACAAGTTTCCACAATGTAAAAAGCTTTCTATGTCTGGAAATATCATAAGAAATGCTTCTTACACAATCAATATAATTTAGGATTGTTCCAATCTCTGAATCCATCACTGCCGAATCAGCATCTGAAAGAAAAACATCTGAAAAACAACTTTAATATTCACATATATAGAGGCAATTCTAATAACTGCTTTAGTATTTTCTGTGATACACATCAGGTAGTTAGATGCCACTAAGATCAGAATATCATTAAATCTCTCAATAATATCACGTTGATGAGTTATATATATATATATATATATATATATATATATATATATATATAAAAGGTTTAAGAACTTAAAAAATAAAAAAATCCACAAAATCTTAATGTTTCTGCCAAACCACTTACACTCTAAATTCTAAACAAATTCTGCAAAAGATGATGAATTGATATGCTCACCTTGCTGAAAAGTTCTCTTTTGAGTTTCCATATTACATAGGTATTCCTGGGAGCATATTTACTATTCCAATGGTCCAGATTATATTTTACCTGCAGTTTCTTATATATCACACTTTTTTCTCCTTGAGTAGAGAAAATGAGACAGTCTAGTTTTATTCCTCTGTCACACTTTATCTTCTGAATAATGATCGAACCTGAGGTGAGGAATGTTTAGACTCAGCTAGATTGTTCCACAGCAGTGCATTGAAGGTATGCACTCAGTGCAGTGTTGATGGTATCCATGGATATTTGAGAGCTCTTAGGGGAGTTGTCCAGCCTGTAATATCAAACGCTGTGGGAGACCGTATAGCCTTCAGGCAGACATGAGTGTCAAAACACCAGAAGCACACTGTTGCACTTGTGTCTTGGTATAAATCTTTAGTATGAATAATCCATCATATATTTTGTTTTCTCTCACTATATGTTTGTACTGTATTTGATTGGGTTGTATGTGTATTGCTAAAATACCTAAATTAAATGTCCATCACAGAATGTTAACAGGTTCAACACATAATTTGAGATGCTGTGAAAATTGTGTGTGTGTGTGAGTGTACACACATACAGTGCTGGGTAGTAACTGATTACATGTAATTTCAAAAGTGGAAATTAAAAGGCTCATTATTAATACAGTGGTATTAGGTATGGTTAGGTGTAGGGAGGTTTTTGTCCCATAGGCTATAATGTGGCATTCTTTTAATAATATTTATAAGTAGCCTATATGATAATTTACACTCAATATGTTATTGCATAGTGGTTTATAATGTAGGCTACTACAGTACTGAAGTATTACACTTAGCCTGTTAAGAAAATACTGCTATTTTAATATAAACAGAATTTATCATTATTTGTACTTAGTGTAACTAGAATCACCTTTTCCATTTCAACTGTCAAAAATGTAATTGTTCAGTTAAAAACAACTCAGTGATTCAGTTTTGTTCAATATATAAAGTTCATTAATTATGAAATGAGTTCAGCTGGGCAATATATGGCTTACTAATATGAATCCTTAACAAGCCTTTATAAAAAGAATGGTTAGCACATTTATTTGGACAGCTGTGCTGTATTAATATTCAGTTTTTGTCGTGTGACAACACTTTAACATAGGCCTACTACTCTGAAACATTTGTTGATTATTGTATACTGTTTCACATACTATTCTTTAAAAAATAGTAGGCAGTATGCACTGTGTACTGAGCAGTAAGCAGTAAGAAAGCATGCCATTTCGAAAACAGCCTAGGAAACCACAGACCAGCCCTGTGTCGCAATGTGCATACTATCAACCCCAGAGGTGTAAAAAGTACTCAAAAAGTTTACTCAAGTGAAAGTACAGATACTCAGTGAAAATTTTATTCAATTAAAAGTACAAGTATCTGGCCAAAAACATACTTGAGTAAAAGTAAAAAAGTACAACTTTAAATTGTACTCAAGTATTAAAAGTAGAAGTACTTTCTTTTCTGACAGACATTCAGAAGTTTGGTTATAGGGAGAAAACGAAACAAAATGCAATGGCACATGTCAAACACGTATATCTAGTGCAACAACAACAATTAAAATGCAACAAAGAGGAACGGGGGGGGGGGGGGGGGTGGGGG